>SMLS01070713.1:0-56888 GCA_004785975.1 Popillia japonica | reverse complement strand
ACCTGTCATGTTAGTTTTTCCTTAACGTCGTCAACTTGCCCCACTTTTCCCTACTATGTATAATAACACACAATGATGTATGTAATTCAGGTCAATACCTAAGCTTTAATATATTAAACTGGGAACAGCAAAAGAATATCATTAGAAATAACATTTTCAATTGAATATTTATTAGAAGAAAAATTACATGTTGCAAAGTTACAGAAGTGAAACTAAAATATACATGTAGGTACTGCAGTAGATACGTATTAAAACATACGCAATAATTATGCACTCTTTTAGACAAAGAGCAAGTATAACAAATCTAAAGGAATGTTTGCCAACCCCCAATTACTAATAGAAACTAGCCGCACACGCAGTTTGAATGTACATTCTTTTAAGATACTATACTCTCTTTTTTATTAAGAGCACCAAATCATAAAATCAGCTTCCGTTAGGCAAATTAAACTGACAGCTATTTGGCGGTAAATTTAAACGATGAATTACAATCAAATCAAGTACATACTTGTTATTTACACTTCGATATTTAACTAAATTTTATGTATACAACGCATTTGCAAAATAATAAGTGCACAGTAATGCTAATATGTATTTTGTTATTTACAATATATTTCTAATACATCAAGTGTCTCAACATAAAATTTGGATTTTAGAAATTTAAAGTTGATGTTACATACTATTATAAAGTACAGTAGAAAGAAGCACTAACTGGTCCACCAAACTACATATAGACAAAAAATGATGTAACTTGATTATTCGGGAATGATACATTTTAAATAGGTACATCATTCTACAGTTCTTCAGCAAAATCACTGCTACTGTCGCTGATATCACCATCTCTAACCGAAATAATAAATGGCTCCACTACATGATCTATTAAGCCAGCTAACTTGCACATTTACCTTCTTCTTTAGTTACATGTTCTACACATACTGTCCACGATTCTGAAGTTACATTTCTAATTGTGGTTAACAAAAGTTCTTTCACTTCCGCTAATTTGAACAGGAACTTTATTTTATATTTGTGCCCAACATAATTCAATAGGAGTCAATTTACAATGGGAAGGTGGTAATCTAAGTCCAATTGTATTACTCTCTTTTGTCATTTCGTCCACTGCGTATACATTGGAATGTTCCTTATGATGATCTATTATTTCCAACAACTCTAATCGCACCATGGAGGGATCAAACGGTATTTGTAACCATTCTTGCATTTTTGCTTTTGGTATTAAAATTGTTGGCATTTTTCCCCTTTTCTGTTATGGTAAGATGCATTAACCATTACACTAACACTATTGTCAGGTAAGTTCTTTAGAATATTATTGAACCACTCCTCAAACACATTTGCATCCATTTCATCGTGGTAATGGACTCTTTTTCTTTCTTCAAATAGAAGTAACCCATCGTCATCAAAACCGTTTTTAGAACCATTATGTAAAATAATTAAGCGTCTTCCTTTACCAGTACGATTTTTGAGACCAGTAGTTAAACCATCTATAAATACTTGTCTGCGTGTTGTAACATTAACACCTATCCACACTTACGCCCCACATTCAGCCATGTTTCGTCTAAATAATAGATTGGCCGTTGCTCATTCTATATTTTGATACTGCAGATAAATATCTTCGTCTCCACAAACAATGGCATCACGTTCGAGCAGTAAACTTTTGGGATTACGTTCTAAATATCTGTTAATACATACTCTGTATTATATAAAGCACTTATATAACTCGTGATAAGAGATTCTTGACGATGGATGATTATATCTGAAGTTGTTGGTTGGGCTTATTGCCATCATTTGTAGGATTGTTATAATCCGACGTTTCGGCAATTCCTCTGCTGCTGCCGTCATGGGGGTAGCTCTGATTTCTTTCGAAACTCATTTAACAAATTATTATTCTATGCCACAGGTGGAAAAAAAACTATGTATAAAAAAATAACATGACACTTATCATTTGACAATACATGTCAACATGATGTCGTATGCGATGTGGATACGCCATGGCCTGCGCGTAGTAAATACTGTATTACCCACAAATTTTAATTGGAACCCTCAGCTTCAGGTGTTTGAGCAGGTACAGCAGCATTACTTTAAAAATAGATACGGACACAATGGTGAATTGCGGTTAACTGATCTTACTCTCGAAACGTAAATATCTTTGATAATATATTGAATCTAAAAGAAATATTGGGCGATTATTTGTATAAATACTTTGTGTCAAATGCCTTTAATGATTTTACAATACTTTTACTTTTATATGTACTTTTACGAAGGAATTTATTACTGTTTCCAAACTTTGTGACGGTAGTGTATACCTGGTGTATACATACCTACATATCAGATATAGCTCAGGTATAATTACAAAAACGTAAAAATTCTTATTAAGTTAGGATTAAACTGTTAGCAATATGGATGATAAAAATTAATGTTAGAGCATGGAAAAATTTAGCACGTCTTGGTATACAAACATAAGACACACTCGTCGATGTGATGAATCCAAACATACACCTGTGAGCCAACAGGAAATGCAACATGATACTTGTGCCATGTCTGTGTATAATATGTCGCCTCATCTTTATAATCCCTAACACGCTTTGCCCATCAGACAACCATAACCCGCATAACTTAAGAGAGCGCCAATGTGGGTAATCTGTCACTCAAGAGAATGTCGAAAAAAGGAACTACAGTTATCTGCAGTTGCACTTGTTTCATTCTTGTTTTTCTAGACGATAGACGAGATCTTGGTGCCGTCAGTGGAGGTCGGGGTTGAACCGTTTCGAGACGGGGAAGCACGCTTCGCTAGTTATACAACTCTAGGAAGTGAACTTAATACATTGTCTATGAGCAACGGTCCGTGCTAGATGTCTTTTTCGTAACGGCTACTTGTTTAATTGAATTTTGACAACTATACCTTTTATTGTTAGTCACGTCGACTACATTAAAAATCGATTTATACAAGGCATTAATTACAATAAATTATACATTATTAGCATCACGATTATGAGTAATAAATAAAACCAAATCAAACGTTGAACAAATTAGATACAAAGACGTTACAGTTACAGGACGTAAGATGCTGAAAATTAATAAGAATTTATGAGAAAATCGTCCACAATTTTAATAGACACATAGCATTCACTAACAAGAAAGACATTAAATGAATATAAATATGTACATTGCTTTAACACTGAAAGATAAATCTTCAAATGAAAAAGTTTTCTAACTGGCATAATTTATTTTCACGAGAATCCGATTAAAATGTCTGTTGTTTTTGGCGACCAGTTAGAGAACTACATATATTATATACAAATAGGTATAGTCAGAGATACTAATTTGTTTGAAAATATGTTTTCAATATAAACAACAAATATCATCAATAGTAGAAAAAGTTAGAGGGGAAGTAACGGCTGTTACTACGTTAACCAAACAGGGTTAAGAGTAGAAAACTTCAATCAAAAATATGACAATATTTCCATTAAGAATATTGTACATTTAACTGATATGATTAAATCAAAACTACATTAATTGAATTGACTTGTGTTCTGGGGTTACATATGTATGTATATTAAGTGTCTTAATATCCATAAATTCCTGTTTAAATGGAGGCTTCTTAAAATAAAATATAATTCAAACTTTGACTATTTTAGTTCACAAGTTTACAAACATTAGACTTTCCGCCTTGGTATACAGGGTGTTTCAGCCAGACCGTTCCTTAGAAGTTTGTTATATTATAATCGATTTGAGAGTTTTGTAGTTATTCGATTTTTCTTAAAAAAAATTCTATAGGAGACATTTATTCAAAAAATCAGAGAACACTCAATTTGTCGAATATGAATTTAGGATTCATAATATCCTACAACATGTTGAAGTAGGTTTTGAGGATGAGAACGGCTGTCTACATTGTGTGGTAACTTTACTATGGCACGGTAACTTTTTGAAAGTTTGAAGAACCATAAATTAATTATCTCATATGCCTCCCTCCGTATTTTATTACTTACAATTAATCGTCTGAGGCGCCCAATTTTACATCTTTTACATCCCACATGTTCTATAGTGAAATTGATAGTTTAGGCGATAATTCGGATTTTTTAAATGCACACATAACTAGCTGATAATTGTCTAGTGTGCCATGGAAAACAAGCTTTTTCAAAGATTTATTGTCAAAGCCTAAGGTCAAAGTCACACTTCGTCGTTTGAAGCTTGTGAGCTAATAATCATCCGTTAAGTGCCTTTACATTATTGCTATAGAGTTAAAGTGGATAACAATAACGAAAACAATGTTTATATATAAACGTTTTATAAAAACGTAAAAGAAAATTGCAAGGTGATTTAATGTTTTGGGAACAATTACCAATATACATTGATGAAATACTAACTAGGCTGAATACATTCAATGTTACTTTTGTAACTACATATGTATCTTTTTAAAAAGGATGAAAATTTAACAAACGACATTCTCAAATTAAACACTTTGGTTAAGTATTTCTTGTAAGTAAACATTGTACTCTAATGGTGAGAATAACGATTTATTTTTTTTAAGTTTTTATCTTTTAAAACTACCGTAATCTTAAAGCAATATATACATATATATCTCACATTTTAACTTCCAACTTACGTAACATTTATCGTAAGATATACAACTATTTGATAACGAAGATATGTCAGTTATATTCCCAGCATTTAGATGTTTATGCGTAATAGAATGTAAATGAAAAGTTAACACCGCGTGCATAGAAAATGCTAGTGATAAAGAAGCAGTAATATGGGATGTGAAATAGAGTGATAATAATTTCAGCAACATTGATCAAAAAATGAGATTACTTTTTTGTAATGTTCTAATTCTAGAAAAAGGCATTAAACATAATATACTGTAGTGGATTATTTTTAATATATGTAGTATTAGTATAAGTAGGTCGGAATGTCAATAATAAAAAAATATGTCAGAGGAGTTTTAATTGATAATTGTCAATATATGTTATTTTGTATTAAAATATGAATAAAAGGGTGAAATATAAAAAGTTATTTTGTAAAACATTACAAATAATTGCGTCCAACGTGGGGCAGGCAAATCAGTAAATTTAAACAAAGCAATCAAGGGGATATGCAAGTACTCCGAGAAACGACAATACCGACACATACAATATGACTGATACAAGAAATGAAGATGTTTATGGAAGATTTAATAGGGAGACAAGAAAAAGAGAGAGAAGAATAAGAAATATAAAGATAAACAGAGAGAGAAAGACGAGAAAAAGAAAGAGAAGCTAAGGAACAGTTACAGAAACAACTAGATGAAGAAGAAAGAAAACAGGAGTTACGGGAGGTGCTTGAGAATTTTACGTAAAGAATGGAAGTAAGAGCGAATGAAGCAGAAGGTTGAGAAAATAGAAGTGCAGATAAATGAGAAGATAGCAGAAAATAGTAATAACATTTTCAGGAATGAACAACGTATAGAACGGGTAGAATATCAGATTTATGAAATAAAAAGCAAAGATCAAACAAACATAAAAATTACTATATATACTTTGACATGTATGGCAACAATCAATTCAGAGGAAACAATAATGGGAATGGAAGATATTCACAGCGAAACATGGGAAATAGATCACTGTTATACTGCAACAACAACCAGTTAACATAAACAAAACCAATAATAGATACAAAAATGAAATCACTACAGAGAGATAAGAGGGAATGGTCAGCAATGGCAACAAAATGTTACAGATTTAGATGAAGTCAGTAGTACATAGAATAATGCAAAAGAAATATCTGATATTAATTTAACAACGAAGCGAATACAGGAAGATGAAGAACGTACTCGAAAGACCAAGGAACATAATTTAAACATAGGTAAAGAAAAAGAAAGTGACCAGACAAATATTTCAAAAAACTCTATTGAAGTATATAAGTTTAATAAAGGAAGCTATAAGTTACATTTACATAGTCATGGTAATATAAAACGTTTCCAGTCCTCAGTTTGCGATGAAAAAATTAACTATCTGCAAAATGTGGATAATGAAGAGAATGCTTGAAATGAATGAGAAGATAAGCAGAATAATTTTAAAGTAGAACACATAGTTGAGATTAACTGTTTGAAAGTAAATGTAAGGGAAAATAAGTAGCCAAATGTTAGTGTGCCAAATAAATATACAGAATGTATAAATAAGATTATTAAAGAATATCCAAAACTGATAACTGAAGAGAATAGAGTAGCTCAGAACTATGTAAACGTAAAAGTGTTGATGAAAAACCGCTCAATATGAACTATCCAATACCGTTTAAATGTAGGATAAAGGCAAAAGAAAAATATAGGTACCTATACAAAAAAAAATAGGAACAAATGAAGTAATAATATGTAACAATGTAAAATATTTCAATAATAATAGATTGAGAGAATACAGAAATTCAATTTAAAATTTTACAAATACAATAATTCGAAAACTACAAATTGAATTTGGGAAATTGTAGTGGATTATTTTTAATATAGTATTAGTATAAGTAGGCGGGGATGTCAATAATAAATAGAAAAGTCAGAGGAGTTTTAATTTATAATTGTCAATAAACGTTATTTTGTATTAAAATATAAATAAAAGAGTGAAATATAAAAAGTTATTTTGAAAAGCATTACAAGACTACCTTATGCAGGTCACTTTTAAAAAGGGTAATTGGATGAAAATAGATATACTAAACATAACTAAAGCATTTTATTCCTATTATGTAATCTTGGATATTATAGGGGACAAAGTTAAAGTTCGTGACATTCTTACTTACATAACTATCGGAATGCAGCTCGAAAGCTGATAAAAACTTACAATGCCCACAGAAAAATATACAATACGGAGTTTCTCCGGACTCTATTTTGCTTCCTTGCTTACAAATGAGGTACTATTTGACGGTAATAATATCGAAATATGTCTTTATACCACTAATTCGGATTCTGAACCATAAATAGAGGAGAGCCAATGATGGATCAGAGCGGTACAATCGCCAGATCGAGCATTCAAACTCCATATTTCTGGTTTCCCCACGACCACGAGCCGACCGATCTTACTACTCGGCCAATGAGTCCAGAGTTCGATTAATACGTAGGTGTTGAAATACTTTACATTATATTTATGCTATATTTATGCTCCTGGTTAAATTGTTATTATGATTATTCAGGACTGGCTAACTATTATCCTAGTTAGTGTTGTGTCGTTCCGACCGGACTCGGTTCAAAGGAACTATTCCGCACGTGGAAGTAAACGGAACGAGTTCGCTGGTTTGGACCGATATCGTTCCGAGTCCGGATCTAATTGAATGTTGTCCGTTGGCATTCGATATACATACATACGTTCCTAATGCAGCAATGTTCGTTTCGTTCCTTCGGAACGATTGGAACAATATTTATTTTGTATTCCGGCCACATCAGCTCTACGCACTTCATACATACATAGTTCCTTTATATCAATTCTAATCGGAACGATACTGATATGTATGTATGAATATACGGCAACAATTGTATGTGCTAATATATGATTTAGTTCCAAGTTCCTCCAAGTTTGATAAAATGGAACGAAACGGAACGAGTCCGCAAAAGGAACTAGACTGCCCAACACTAATCCTAGTTGATGTATCATGCTATTGCCAGCAATACATTAACATTTTCTTAAAGTATTTGAGAAATTGTTGGCCAAGTGACTTCGCTTACATTTAACAGATTACAAGCCTATTTGGACGCAAAGATAGTTCTATAATTGGAACTCTACAGGTGCAGGTCCACTGCCAACATCTTTTTATATAAAATTCTTATTTGCTCCAACCTCTTAATAGATTCGAATGAATACATAATTGATATAGCAGACAACAGTAGGTAATTGGCCACAGCTCTGTCTACTGAATCATTCTTGAACAAAATGTCGATATCCGCAGGTCATTTGCGACAATATGGTTTCAATATGTTTTTTTTTAAATTAATCGAGTATTAACAGTGTAGCTAAAAGATTATACGAGTATTTTCTTTGGAAAATATATATATACATATTGACAAATTACTCCTGGCTTTTATTCCTTAACAATATTATATAGAAACAGCCATGTTCTATGAGATTTTAAATGTAACGTATTAACTTTTTACGTACAATCTAAACAGCTCTATAGTTAAGTATCTATGTTATATATTTTTTTGTTTTGTTTGGTATTATAAATAGTGCGAAATACTAAGTATAGTAATACGTAATAACGTATTGGATGCTTCTGCCAGTATACTATACTATATACTAGGAAATAGTCGCTTCATAGCTGCCAGAATAAATTTTTGTGCAGTTAGAGTTGCTATATCTCAATTTTGAAAGTTGAAAAATATGACGGACAGCATGTATATACATGCACACTTGCATGTACACCTTCCGACAGAATTAATGTCGTCGTCTATAGCGCAGTGTTTATCAAAACCATCAGGCCAAGCAAGCGTTCGGCCGGCATCGGTTTCTATTGGTATGTGATTTATTGGGGTATTATTATTTAAAACACCGCACCGAGGGCAATTGTGTGGATCAGGTAGGCGAATTGAAATTATTTCTTGAAAATGTATATATCGAAATTTAAATATTCTTTAAATAGCTTTCTCACAGGGAGGTGATTGGCAAGGTCATATTTACGCTTAACAGTAAGTAATTAAGTAATTCTATAGATGACAAATAAGGCTGTGTTAATAACTTTCTTTAAACTATTTGAAAAATGAAGTTGATATGCGTATGAAGTTTAATATTGCCATTAAATTTTGTGTAATTAATTTGATTATACTTATTTTAAAAATATAGAGAGAACAAAACAAGAATAATTTATAAATTCACTATGGCTTCAAGTAACAGTAATTATGGTTTTATAAATACTAGTAAATTTTGATTAAAATTCGAAATAATGTTGTATCACTACCAGTAGAATTGCTGTTTGTATAATAATAAAAACAATATATTATTATGTAAAGTTAGCATTATATATATAATATGTATATATAAACAAGAATCCAAATTTATGCCGAGGCAAAATCAAACAAGACAAAAAGCACTTTGTGGGAATATAAAAAATTAACTAGGAATATCAGCTCAAGCTTTCGCGGATAGAAGTTTACGAAGGAACTCAACGTTTTGATTCTATTGAATAGGTTATTTAATTTTTAAAGTATATCAAATTAAAGAAAAAAGGTAAGGTAGCAGAAATTGGACGGATTTATTTAAATTTTAAGTTTTATTAATTATTATTTTATATTAATTAGTTACTTTACATAATAAATCATACCTTTGTAGTAGGTACGTATTTGGGTTTGAATTTTTAAGTCTCCCGCGTTGGGAGGAAGAACTTCACGAAACAAAATAGTTAAATTTTGTGTAAAGGAACCTGCTTTAAAAATGTTGGGAGAATAGAGAAAAATAGAGTTACTTTGCAAATTTACTATATATAGCTTCAAAAAAAAAATTATTGGGATAGTTTATTAGTAACATTAATGTTTAGATGACGATTTTGAAAATGTTTACTAATAACTATTTACCATTGTAATAAAATTGTTGTTGATAAGAAGATAATAACAATACTTGGTTTCATTATATTATTTATTTAAAGGGACATGCTTACTTGGAGACAAGAATAAGATAAAAGTTAAAGAAACACAAAAATTAATTATAAATTTATAAATATTTAAAAAAATTAATGTAATCGAATAATAATGATGAATAATGATACATAATCTGCAAGGCACTGTCTAATTATTGTAAGTGTAATAAATTTCGTAACCTTAATAGTCTTTCTAATTTAGTGTGTAGCAGGAGTTTTCTAACAAATGTCCGTGTTTATTATTAATTGTTCTATATATATAATATAATAAGTAATAAAAACGATGCTTTCCAACGGTGCATTTAAATTTTGTGTATTAACAGTATTTTAAAATGACATCTACAAATTAAAGTACCCTATGTATGATAACCTTTTATGTATTTATATCGGTATATGTTTACATTTTCAAGACATAATTTCAATTCTTGTACCTGATCCAGACAATTGTCCGATGTTTTAAATACAAATACCCCGATAAATCTCCCACCTAAAGAAACCGATGCTGACCGAAGACGTACTTGGTCAAACGGTGAGCAGTTTTGATAAACACTGCGATATAGACGACGACATTAATTTTGTCGGAAGGTGTACATTACCGTGCAATTTTCATTTTACTCTGTCACATCCAGACATTTCAAATATATAATTCTACTTAATATTTTGAGATTTTATCAACTGCTTGCTCGCTCACTTACGTAGAAAATATTTATTACAAAACGTTATACAGGTGTAACATCACCGTTACTTTGGAATTTTCGATACTAAGCATTTAATTTACGCATTTCTCTCCGCCTATTAGGCAAAAACAAGCGAACTTCTAACGGGTCTTCTGTTAAATAAATATTATATTATGTGTTCAGGTTAACGAGCTTCGGGAATTTGAAAATAATAGATGAAGCGGAGACATAAAATATTATTATTTTATGAGCGTGTTATAAACGCATCAAAAGAAAAAGAACGTGTTTTTTAGGTGCTAAATACGTTGAAGCTTATTCAAAATGGCACTCAAAGATTAATTCTAATTTTCCACGGTCGTGAGAAGAAAAAGATCTCAATATGTACACTCATGGTAAGTAGAGATTGGACAGTTTCCATATAACAACGTATTGAACGTGTACAATCTCTACTTACCATGAGTGTACCTAGAGAAATAAAAGCTGCAGGTGGAAATACTTAAAAAATAAATGTCACCCATCGGAGTAATTTTTCAGTTTATCAATAATGTACTGATGTCAGAATATAGAAACATGATTTACACCTCCCTTACTTCGAAAATATCACTTATTAATAGTCAGAAATTGAATTATTATTCTATGTGGACAGTACAGTGCTGCTCGGTTAATAATACACTTTTTTTTAGATTGTCGGTAGTTGTCACTACCATCTAAAAAAGAACCATAGAAAATGGTTCAAATAAATCACAGACACCATCTACTACTCTTTCAATAAAGCCCCATAATATGTTGTATTTTTTGTATTCAAGTGTTACTAAAAATAAGATCCTTCTTTTAGGGTAGTTGACATAAGAAGAACGCCCTCTACGTGCAGCTGTACTGTGTCTCGATAGTGGTACGCAGCCTTTGCTCTGTCTCCATAATAGTGTGCAATTTATTAAACAGAATCGTCACTGACTTTGAACTTGAGAGAATAAACTACAGCTATGTTAGCTCTGTCACTACTGATATCACACAAAGCATTGTCAAAATATTCAACTTCAAATGACTTGTAACCATGAGTATCATCAATATAAATATGTAAGTTACAGTGTTTCATGTAATGAACTAAAATTGATATCTAAATCGAGAGAAAGAGAGGGGCGAGAATAGACCCCTAAAGTACTACCTGGCTAAACTTATGGATCCGAAACATCACTAGCAAAAGGCACACATTGATATTTAGTAGGAAAAGACTATAACAAAGCTACTGTAGACTCTTTAGAATCAATATAATAACTGATTGAGAACAATATATCATATACTCAGTGAGATTAGAAGTGTTACACCCAGAAGAAGTAATTTGTTCAACTTGATTTTTTTGCATCAAAATGACTATATTTAAAGCATGCTCTCATAAGAATGTCAACTTTTTTTCATTTATACTTTTTCGCGAAAAAGTTTTTTCTTTACTTTTCTGCGAAGGGATTCATGTCCATGCGATATGACTAATATAGAAAAGTTAAGTTATAAAAAGTTATAGCGAAATTGGCCGGTAGAGGAACACGTAGAAGGCCAACTGCTCAACTGAGGCGTACCACGAGCGTCAAAATAGGTGCTTCAGACAACTAGCTCCACGAGACCGATTTCTACCTTCTACAATACCGGTCTACCTTCTTCTCCAAACCATTGGTTAGCGATTTGAAGCGTTGTAGCAAAACGCCGCATTCCAGCCTTTGGACCGTCTACGATTAGTGTTTCCTTTGATTGCGGACGACTGTGTTCAATGGTTGAATTGGTGCAGACAACGGCAATATTGGGAAGCAGCATGGCATAGTGTAATCGCGATTCTGTGTAGGTATGCACACTGACCGTAGAAGCGTTACGACGCGGGGCCGCCGTGGAGAGTGACGAGATATTGGGTTTGCAGTTGAGAGGCATGTACGCGGTACTGCTGGAGTAATAGCTTAGGGAGCTATTCCTTATGGTAGCCTCTCACCACTTTTATTTATTCGAGGCAGTATGACAGCTGCGCGTTATGCTGATGATGTCCAACGAACCACTTTACTATCTTATCTAAATGGCCGTCCAATGTCAATGCACGTCTCCATATTGTTCGTCGAAATGTAGACTTTCTCCAAGAAGCAGGCGTCAATGTCGTGCCGTAGCCACCCTGTTTCCAAGATTTAAACCCCATCAAATATGTTTGAGGTATTGTGGAAAGTAGACTGTCCACTTTTCACCTTCCTCCTAGACTTTGGCGCAGTTAATCAACGAAGTTCAGGAGGAACGAGGTACCACAAACAGGTATCGATCATCTTATTTTGTACATGCCTAGACGTGTACAGGAGTGTACTCAGCTACGGGACCGCCAAACACATAATTTTTTTTTTCGTGTTGGAAGTGTGGAAGTGTTCTCTGAACTACTTGTGAATCATTTCCTCCAGAATTTTATTAAGAACTGACAAAACGCGAATAGGTTGAAATTCGCTGTAGCTTAGTAAGTCTATTAACTTTAGGAATGGAAATCATTGTAACCGCTTGCCAAACTGCAGGATAAGTGTTCTTATATGGCTAGCAATTAGTAATTTGACACAAATATGGCAATATATGTTACAAGATGCTACCGAGAAAACGCACTGGAGGAGAATTTAAATCTGTTCAACAACGAGGATATTTTCGAAAATATGACATTTGTAACGAAACCCGTATATACCTATTCCTCCACCAACACAGTTAATTTATTTTAATTATTTTTGCGGTAGAAATTATAATGCTCTATCGAAATCATATTACATACAGGTTGACACATTACTGTTAAACACAAAGTATTGATACCCCAACTATTAAGTGTTTCCCGTACATCACTTCCCTTAAGTTCTTCACTTAAGTTAGTTCAGGTAGCAGGGAGTTTGCATTCGAGTCCAGAATACAATTGCTATTAATAACGCGTAACATTTTGAAATTATAAATCAAGAAAGTAATTTACTCTACAATCAAAAATACTACAGCATAATGAGAATTAGCCCGAAAAAAAAATTATATCTGCATTGGGAGTACTGGTATTTCCCCCAGAGATATCATGTTGTCTGTTCTTTGAACACTAGTGTATATGTATAGTATACATATTCGTATATATATACATATATATGTATATATATGTATGTATATGTATAATACTTTGTTGTTACGCTATTAAATATACTAAATATGACTTATATCAGTGTTAAATATTGTATTTATACACAGAAATCATATAGGATTAAAGAAGAAGAGAAAGTATGTTAATACAGCGCTATTATACATGCAAAAAAATGCAAGGCTTAATTAAATTTGGTTTTACAGCGCTGCAAGGGTGTAGCCCAATTGACCTCACTCTTCACAATGAGGTATAGTAGTGACTAAAGCTGCTGGAATTCGAAGCATGCAAGATTCCGGCGACGTACTTCTCAGGACTGTATCATTTGTTCGACAATAATAGCACGTCGTAATTTGCGTAAATGTAAAAACATGTAACCTGGATAAAGTTCGACTTGCATGGAATTGTTATACTATCGCAAACTTTGTATGTCGCTAATCCTTAATAATCACGACTTTTTAATACTTCAAATTTCTCTTATGAATATGTCTGAATTTAACTTTTTGTAGTAAAACAAGTTTAAGAAAAAAATTTTCATCAATTTATGAACATGTTAAGTACATATCCCCCGATATCAAAGACATGTGGAGTGAATTTGTATTTCAATTTCTATAGCTACTTCTTAATTGTAAGTTAAACGAAGAAAGTTTCGAATTGGCTATATGCTAGAAAGTGGTATGTACATACATAATCAATATAATACAGAACATTCAGAAATAGTCAATATGTACCTAAAAATAAATGCGGTCGATTTGATTACTTGATTTCTCAAAAAACTTAATCACGTTTACATATATTCGTGCAGATCTGACCTTGGTTTGGAACACTAATCGGCAGCTCATTATAAGATATTTACACAATGCAAGTTGTTGGCGTGAATGTATTAATTTCTTGCTTATTTATTTTTATTACTATGACCTTTTTGATTTTCATTCAAGTTTCCATGTAGGTAAGTTATTCATAAAATTGAATACTATGTTTCTTGGTAGCGTAATTCTGTGTTTGGCACAACGGACACGGTTAGGAACGTAAACATTCGGAAAACATCACATCATAGCCGGCTAACTACATTAAGTTAAAACTATGAAAGTACGACATTTTAGTTATTATTTTGAAAACCTCGGTACATTCATTCAGGTTACACTCCTGAATCGCGTATGAAATAGCAACCAAGGCATTTTCCGGAAAATTGCTCTAAGCGGTCGTTATTTGTTAAATCAAAATGTAATACAAACGATATTTGTTATATCATTCAGAATTATTTGATTTTCAGAAAGCATGTACTATAGTAAGTACACTCATGGAAAGTAAAGATTGGACACTTTCAACATAACAACGTATTGAAAGTGTCCAATCTTTACTTTCCATGAGTGTACATACATTATATGAGCTTAAAAATACATTTGTTCATAATAGTCTTACAATCCAATTCAAATATGGTACTACGTAAGAATATTTGCCTTACTTAAGTATAGACATCAAATGAGAGTTATCATTAGAGCGGACCAATTTCCCTGCAAGACAGCTGTGTCGGTATGGGAGTGTAATTCGCAATATATTAGAATATGCGGTAGAATAGGGACGCAACTTGTTAACGATATAAGTGTACAAGTAGAGACATTTATTCTATCAGAAATAATTAAATATACATTTGCTTTTCTACTATTACAGTAATATGCATAAACACTCGAAAATTAAGAATAGTACATCTTGTAAATGTATGAAATTAGTGATCGTGTGCACGACAGAGAAATTTAAAAAAACACTTACCGTTAAGCGTCTTCCAAGGATTGACAAACTGGAGAAACTTGATTGTATATTTTCAATGTATAAACTGTTGTCGATTAATTTTGTTATTATTGTGCTTCGTACTGCTTACGTCTTCTTTACAGTCAGTTTTTGACAAACACATTAGATATGTATTGCACACTAAACATTTAATTTTTGAGCCATCGTATATTAAATCCGGGAAATTTATAGTAAACTTATTCACTTCGTCTAACAACGGCCGTTTTCTCGATTTATGTGTCGACGACATTTTGTTACGTATACTTACACTTACATATACTGAGTTTATGCTTTCTCTAAATGCGTATTGAATACGCATTACGACTATAATTCGGTTCTAAGTCCTGTAGCATAAACACCTCTCGATGCGCATTATAGCACGAAATGCGAATTGACGAAATCCTGATTTCAAGGGTGGTTTAAGAACAGAGGTTTGGCTGTATAAACGTTTAATTCGAATTCAAAGTGTATTAAAGCAGGTTACCAACAGAATGTAAACGAACGACATATCACATGTGAAAAATAGGTTGTGTTGTGTTGGCATATTACATATTTGACAACTGTATGCGCACAGTGCAATATGTGTACGACATACAACAGTACAATTAAGGTTATGGTTACATCATAGAATTTGTGTTACAAACTTAAACAATTGGCAATAACCCTTGTAAACCCCGGTTAATTCGAAATATTTCGATGTGTATCATTTATATTGCGCATTACGAGAAAAGCATAAACAGATTTAAGTTTTCGATCCGTACTTATTAATTCGCATTTCCTAATGCGCATTCAGAAAGCATAAACGTAGTAATATAGTCTAAGCGGGTACAAGATACATACTGAATGCTTTTTATTAGTTCTGATGCAATACAATCACCCTCACATCGGCGCAGCTGTCTTGCAGGGAAATTGGCCCGCTTTAGTTATCATCAAAGACTGCAAGTGTGGCCCAGTAGCAGTGGTGTAACTACATCAGCATTACCGAGATAAAAATGGGCGTTATTTAGAGAAACTTTATACTAGAATTAATGAAAACACAGACATAATATAAAAAACAACTTACCCAAGATGCTCAGATGATTATAACAAATTCGGATGTGTCTGACAATACATGTGCAGTATAGCTACTGTAATTTCTTTCAAATTCGTACGTTGTGGTGTATACAGGGTATATTTGAAGTAAAAGTAAAGACTATGAAAAATGAAAAGATATTATTTTATTAAACTTAAATCCAAAATATTTTGCGCAAATTCCTTCCCAGACGCGAGAAAAAAATTAACAAAGATATTTATAAAATATTTGTCGCGCCACTATCGAATATTTTCGAACGAATATAGTTACATATGTAACGGAGGGCAGGTGCAGCGATAGGCGATATTTAATGTGTGCATTATTGAACTCTTCATTCAAAGCTGATCTGTCAGCTTCAAACCTGACAGATCAGCGTTATCTTGCAGTTTTTATAACATCGGCAGCATTTTTTTCAACCTCTTACATTAGATAGATCGAGGACAACATTCTCGATTCTATAGGCGGCACATATTACAATTTATAAGGGAAATTTTAATTTTGGCATTGGCGTTGTAACAACATTTTTGGAATTATATTCTACATAATTGTATCTTACCATTCTTAATATTTTTTACTTCTATTTCAAAT
Organism: Popillia japonica; assembly: GCA_004785975.1. Classification (NCBI taxonomy): domain Eukaryota; kingdom Metazoa; phylum Arthropoda; class Insecta; order Coleoptera; family Scarabaeidae; genus Popillia; species Popillia japonica. The sequence goes on along the minus strand of SMLS01070713.1, from coordinate 40,057 downwards.
ACACCCTGTATATCTGCTTATGTGCAGAGAAGGATCTTTCCACGTCTAGCGATGTAAAAATCGCGTAGTTCAAGCATTCTTCTAATTTGAACAACGGATTTTCCACAACACTACTGTTATAAAGTTGAGTATTTTGGAATTGCATTTGACTTAGCTTTATTGAACGTGCTTCTTTAGCGTCCAGTTGTAAAATCGCCGATTTATCCTTTCAAAAACCTACGATACCAACTACACTACATACTTAACTACATATTTCACTACATACATACTCGTAGGCGCGCACCGTTAAGGTCGCTTTCGATGTACTGCCGCTGGAACAGGGCCAATTCTTGCGGTCTTTAGTTATCATAGATAAAGATTCTATTACTATATAATTCTACTCTAAAAAGTTAATGGTGTTACCAATTTTCACTTTATACAATGAGAAATGTTAGGAGAACAACGATAATACTTCAAGTTAAGAAAATATGGTTAATATTTGATTGCAGAGTAGACATTAAATTTGTTCTCTGCATTTAAAAAAATATGGTCGCACTTTGAAGGGAGGCAATAACGTCTAAGTAAACACTCTGAAATTCAGATTGTGACTATAAAATTCACACTGCAAAAGTAGCAGACATTTAATTTGCCCATAAGTGTACATACTGTTTAAAAGAAAGTTGAAGCAGTAATATGAATATGATGTAGCTGCGACCTAAGCAGAAAATACACTTTTTATATGAAGCTCTTTTTTATTACTTAATATAACAATCTACTTTTTATGTGAGAAAATTAATACTTATACAAGCACTACTTTACAATTAACAACCTAATTATACTTACAATTTTAATAACTACTGAGATTTTTCCTGCGGCAAAAGGTTAACGTTTCTTAGTACAAAGAACTAATTGCCTATCCAAAATAGAACAAGAGTAAGGACTAGGGCCTAGTCCTATTATCGATAGCAATTAATAAGAGAAGTTAAGATGGTATTTACATTGCATAGCATTTAGATTGTAAATATATCCGTCAGAAACCGAAATGGAAAATTATTTACGAAGGCAGACAACGCCTAGTCATAAATATAGTAATTAAAGTTTTTTTGAGATGAAAACGACATTACAAATATTCATGCGTGTTTGTTGAAAGATACATATATTCCGTAAAGCTATACCAACAATAATTAACTTTGTATGTGGATGTCTACATGTGAGCAAAACAATTTTCACAGCATTTTTGTAAATTGCGAAATATTGGGTTTCTTATAGCGAGACCCGATAACTATTAGACTAGAACTACAGAACTACATATGTACATACATATATCCATCGAAATTAAAGATAAATCTATTTTTCGTATTTGTTAGTACCTCAAGATTATTATAACAACAAAAAAGGTTAGAAGCAAGTTATGGTACATAGTTATGCTGAGATTTCCATGATACTGAATTTGTTTCTACCCGACCAATTACAACATACATATTAGGTACTTAAATATGAAAAGTTGAGACAACTTTATAATATAATTTAACACGTGCACATAACAACATTTATTAAACTACATATGTGTATACAGGGTTATCATAAAGTAAAAGATATATTTTAAATTACTGTAACTTTTTTTTACAAACTTAATTTGAAATTAAGACTTAAGTTTGTTAAGTTGAGTTCAAACTACTCAAACTGTAATAGTATAGATTTACGAAGTTGGAAGTTCACTGTTATTATGAATGCGGCAAAAATGAGATCGTTGGATTACGAAGATTTCGCACGACAATAGCTTTGAGAGCGGGGCTCTGTGAAATGAAACCGTACAGCAATTTGATACAAAAATTTGAAAGACCGGGGTGACCTACATACCAAGATCAGGAAACCCAAGAATAAGTGATGTTCAAGTTGCAGAGGTTCTTAATGAAAATCTATTTCAAGTACCATATACCACAGTTTCGAAACCTTTACGCAAAATTCTAATCGATATATCGACATAAACTGAAAATGCTGTTTAAATTAAAGGCAGCAGATTTGGCTACTAGGTACGATTTTGGTTTCCGAGTAATAGATGGAAATTGAATTCGAATGGATATGCCGTATTTTATGGACAGATGAGGCACATTCTACTCTGAATGGAAGAGTCAATATTCAAAATTGTAGAAGCTCGTCTACAGCAAATCCACAATAAATCGTTCAAGAAGGTCTTCATGACAGAAAGTCACCGTTTGATGCGGTTCCAAAACTGATATTATCATTGGTCCGTATTTCTCAGAGAAAAGGCAGAATGGAGAATCGGTCTCTGGAACTGTAAACGGCGAACGATGCTTACAGATATTGAGAGATTGTGTTATTTTACATCTGCAAAATGAGCACTACGAAATTGAAAACATCATTTTTATGCAGAATGGAGCACTCCCCTCACATTTTCCGTCCAGTCAAAGTATTAGCAACCAACGTTTTTCAAGATCATGTGTTCAGCAGACATTTCGCAGATGCATGGCCATCAAGATTACCTGATCTTAGCTCAGCGGAATACTGGCCGTGGAGTTATTTAAAAAGTTTAGTATTTAGAGGACGACCAACGACGCTACAAGAATCAAAAGAGAATATTACGGGGCGAATTGGCGCAATTCAATTAGAAATGTTACGGAAGGCTGTGTACAATTTGGAGGAAAGATTGGTAATCTTGCACCAACAAAATGGAGGTCATATCGAGCAATTGCCGTAACTGGTTTGGAGCATACTAACTCCCATTTCTTAAGCAACTAGATTTCATTAACTTTTTTTTATTAACTTAATTTGTTAAAGTGTTTATGTTTTAATGTTAATTTAGGTGTGTCTCTTATTTTATAAGAGCGCCATATATGACTACTACATATACAAAATAATTCATAATTCATTCATTTTCTGTTTTTGACATTAATTTTTTCTTATGCGGAAATACGGTTAGAAAAATAGTGAAGGAAAAAATTTGTATAAGGGCTATGAAGAATGTTTTATATGCAATTCCTACAGCATGTGCATGTATACAGATTATAAAAACAATGGTCTGAGTCATACGTAATAAAGCTTTGTCGCGCTAAATTGTCTGCGGCTCGGACTTAGATTCGATATAGCCTTTATAGAAAGCAATTCGAAGGGTTGAAGGTATGGACGCAGATTTTCTAAAATGTATACGTATGTATGTATTTGCTTTTAATTGTAGGACCAAGTATTTGTACTGAGATTTCAATACCTGCATTTAATATCGAAGACAACTCATCCATAATAATTCGCTTTTTCTTTATTTTTGTAGTTTATTATAATTTAGTACACCACTAAATACTTTTCTAACAGTGATATTAAATATATTACATATTCTTGGCTCATTCTTAGATTCTGCGTACCATCCTAAATCCGGTCGTTTTCTTAGCTATATTTCAATTTTGATTTGTTTTGTCCAAATTACTTTCGACATTGGCGACAATAAACGTGTGATCTAAAATATTCAAATGTATATCGTCTCCCCTTGCTAGAATCGATACACTTGTATAGAAAATACACTGTAAGATAGCATGGTTGTGTGTGCTGTGTTCACTTTTTTAATTGAACATCCTGTTTATGTTGATATGACTGATGCAGTATTACATTCACCCATCAACAGATATAGCGTAGAGCTTTACTATCTACATATCTATGGTCACTCTCTTACAATGCGCATTATTTGCTACAATTGCACATATGTAATTAATGATTTGTTTAAAAAAGCTATAAAAATTACAAAATATTAATAAACGACATAGAAATATCTTGCAATGATTTATCAGATTAATTCCTGTTAACTTGGTGTACGTGAGTGTTTTACAAACAGTGAAATATCTTAACAGATTACTCAAAATAACTTACTTCATATTTACGAGAAGCGTCACACTTTTTTCACATTTATTAAAAAAAAAATCAAAAAAACATGAGTAACTCTTTGTGATCGATAGCTGTAAAGCGTGCAAAAACATACGTAAGCATTTTTGTACTGTTGCATTCAACCCATACGCCAGAACATAAAATTTAATCAAATCAGTAGTATTTTCTAAGAAAATTTCTGTGGAAAATAAACGCGTCTGGAATTACCAGACATCAACACATTCCCATTATGTGGGCAAGAGTAATTTTTAAATGTTTTTTAAAATTAATGTATTTTGGATTTTAATGGATAATGAAGTAGGTATGTTGTGTAATGTATGAAGACATATTTTTAGTAAAACATACACACAAACTCTTGCAGGATGGGTAAGGAACTTTATTGAAGTATCATTCTAACTTAGAAGAAAGCGTTGCCGCCGCGACGGAGCACTATACTTCGATTCTACATCATATTTAACGTATAATGTAGATGGCAAGTAAATGATATAGATGACGGCGATTTGGTAGTACGAATACCAGACAACGAAACCTTGCTTTGATTCTCCATTCTCCAGAGATGCAATTTTTTCTGCTAAGTTTTAGTTATGGCATTGTATCAATTCACTAGATTTGCCATTGAAGAATCATATTTTTATTTTCAATTTATCTTATAAGAATAAATAGACATAATACATTTATTTTTACATTTATGTTTTATTTTTGTGCTTATATTTTATTATACTGCATTCTACGTAATTGTAAACTTTGTAATCACTATTCATATCACACATATCACTACACGCAACCATTGTGTATACGCTCTTCAACAGTACTAAATGCCGCAGATTTGAGATTCAAACCTGTTACCGATGTATTTCAGTCAGCCACTATTCAAAGTGTAACTGTAAATTGGCTGTTAATTCTTTATATAACAAACTACATACTTCATTTATTGTATGAGTAAAGTACATTGTAAATAGTCATAAAATGTATACACAAAAAGAAATTGCAAACCTGTTATAAACCATGATGAGAAAGCACAACACGGTATACATCAATTACCTACTTTCTTTTGATGAAATACTTCTCACATTAATTTCTCATGTTTAATGAATGAAGTATTAGGTGTATTAGTTGTAGATAGTTTCAAATGTTCACTACTTTCCACCTACATATATACGTCGGCTGTCCTTCAAGATTTGAATTAAAACAATATAATTTTCTTCTAATTCTTTGTATAAATAGATTGTTGTATGTATTATTGTGTTGGCGCATCTAGTCAACTGAAAGAACGTAATAACGGTGACGGTATTAAACTACTTGATTTAGTGTAAAATTTATTAATTGTTGCACAATTTTATTGTTGAATGCACACAAACTGGCAAAGTAAAAAATCAATCTAAATACATAAGTTACATACTCCGAGCAAACGTACACTTGCTATTTGCTCATAAGGGAACACCGGCAGGCGTCACATTCCGAATTCGATGAAACTTCACAGATTGAAAGAGTACCTCAAAATAAAAGTACCTATTTTTTGCCGCCCAATCGACCGATTTTGGGCTCCTCCTTGCTCCAAAGTTTGAGCAATTTTTCAGTTTTTATTACTATCTCCGATATGATACAAACAAATATTAAAATATTCTTTCAACATAAATTTACCTACACTCATGGTAAGTAGAGATTTGACACTTTCAATACGTTGTTATATGAAAACTGTTCAATCTCTACTTACCATGAGTGTACCTCTTATTTATTTCAGTCAATGAAGTTTCATCGAAATCGGACAGTGACGGAGTTTATGAACTCCTTAATTTTAATTTTTGTAATGTGTTTCTCCTTTAACAGATATTAGTCGGATTATTATAGTCGCATAAGGAACAACAATTATATATAAGTGTATAGATTATACAGTATGTTTAAAGCGACCACAGTCAACTAATGAAAAGACACACACAGTACACAGTACGTACCCCTGTAGATCCTCCCAGCGTTGTCTGTCTCTTTCTTATGTGACTGGGGTGGCCGTAAACATACTGTATAAATATTGTCTACAAATATTGATTTTTTTTCAATTCATCATAGATGTGTTTCCCTATAATATTCATCATCTGCTACTATTATATTATAACACTATCGAATACTACATTATGCATAATTACAGCAACGCGTAAAAAATGCATTATTTTATTAGAAAATAATGAATTCCTTGTTTCACTGTAATGCTACTTTAAATTGTTGAAGTAAAACGCCAAAAGTCTACTTGATACTTAAGATTTATTTTATAGAATATAAAATTTTGGAACTTCTTTCAATATTTGTGTCAATAGTTATGAAAAGTGCATATTTTATTTGCATTACATATCTTGAAATACAATTTATTACTATATGAATATACCTAATACACTTTTATTGCCTATTTTTAAACTTATGTATTCTATATTTTTCAGAACATTGGTTTAATTGTTTCTGAAACTACTAGTAGGTTGGGCAATATTGCAATAAATTTTGTTATTAAACATTTGTATAACGTTGAATATTTCGCGCTCCATTTCTCTAATTCTAAGCGAATCTAATATATGGATATCTAAACATTCATTCCATGTATACGTATGTATATTAAATTATGTTAGAGAAAATTGTCCATCTCTAAGTATTGTGACCTGCTTTCAACAGAACGCCACATTTTATAATACATTCTGTGGTGAAACATTCCCTATATATTGCAAAATGTATAATTAGCTTGTTTAGAAAACGGAAATTAGCTCTTCTAACTATAGATGAAACTTATTAACTGCACGCGTTTAACTACCATAAATACACTAGTAAATGCTGACGTACTATCATGGACAGAGAGAATGCCCGGGTACACGGAGTGCATGCTGCGCTCCTGATACAATATCGATTGTGCCGTCAAGCGAATTGTATGAGGAGCGCAGCTTGCACTCCGTACACCCGGACATTCTATCTGTCCATGATAGTACATACATACATCCATTTGGATATTATCCTGGTAGATAATAATACTATTGCTGCTGTATTTAGCATATACTTACGTTTCAAATTACTGACCTGAATACTACATACAACATTCTAAGGATTTAATTCTCAACGTTAATCCTTTTGCGATGCTTTAATGAAATACGAAACCTACATATATATATATATATATATGTTTTCTGTGCTTTATGTATAAAAGGAATATTTTAAGCTGTAGTCTAAGGGCTTCTACTACGCAACTGGAATGTTGCTCCCTTACATTATAATGTAAAAGATTAAAGTAAATTTGATGCTTTTGTTTAGTTGTTTCTTTTATCAGAAAATTTAGCGCAATAATGAAGCAATTATATTAAATAGTACTAATCTTTATAATCGCGAAAAATTGTAGAGCTAGCGATTTGCATTAGCACGAATTCCCTGTGAGTTATAACAATTTGAAAGTTATGGAATGAATTATTAGTAATATTTGGAAAAAAGATAGTAGATATAAAGTTTTCTTCGAAATCTAGAATATACACTACAGTACTAAATCTTGGATAACATAACTACAGTGTGCTGTTTCCTGTGTATGATTTTTTATCAAAAACATTGATCTGGGATTATGCATCATCAAATAAAAATACAGTGTATTCCATTATACACCATCCTATGGAAGAAGTCGTAAATATTATTTTGCAACAATCAAAACTGCAACATCTCTAGATTTAAAAAATTAATTGGAAAACTATGACATGGTGGTCTGCATATTAGTTTTATTCATAGTTTACATTCCTATAATATTAATAATTATGACGTGACGAAAAAATTCATGATCTTCGAATATAATATGTGCATATGTTGTGGCTAATCTTTACTAATTGTATTTATTTAAATTTGAATATGAATAACGATCGTTTATAGATATTATGCTTTACCTACTTGTATTTCATTTTGTAAACGATGTTTTTGTGTTTCTATCTTTTTTGCAGTATAAAATGAATATGTTGGTTACAAAAGCAATGAATTATTATTTCTTATGTGCTCTTATTACTTACTCCGAAACGTCATAATAAGTATATTTACGTTTTTTATATTCCCTATTTAATTAAGTGTTTTGTGAAACGCGGAATATGGCTGAACGTTCATTAAGATGACGAACTTAGCGTGATTATGAAATTCATTTATTGGAGTAATGCATGTCATTGTGACTTCTATGTAGAGTAAGTTCGGCATATATGGAATAGGCATCATTTAAGTCAAAATAAATTATAAACTAACATCTTAAAAACTAAAATATTTTGTCAGAAAATACTCAATATTGTTTCCTATTAGTAATAAATAACGAGTTTAAAATTCTTTTTGTTTTTTAGAAAATTTCTGTAGAAAAATGATAAAAGTGCATTTATTTAATGAGTTTTGAAATGGCGGCTAATATGGAATACGGAAAATATACAACAATATAATATTTTTTTGCAAGAACTAAAATAGATGAGAACATCAAATAAGAGCTACTTACAAAAATCACACACAAAAATATATTTTTCACAACTCGTACATGCTTCATGAGCCCATTCATTGCAAACAACACACATAATCCATACTTCCCTGCTTCGACTCATGGAGAAGTTTTCATCACAAAATATACATTGTGCATCTTCAGCTTTTGGCTTTGCAGAACGCAATTGGTAGATACTTTTTTAATTCTCATTCGATAATGCTTCTTCCCCTTTAGCGAATAAAAACTATGTAAGCAAGTAGTCATTGCACATTATATTTAATTTATATATCTACGAATGCGAAAATCGTTTTCACTGGTGGAATATGTTGTTAGTATATCTATTATCTGTACGACTTATCTGTGGTATCGGGTTATATGGAATATGAACACGGCGGATAATATGGAATATTCCATATTACTCGCCTCACTAAATGTAAACTAAGATCAATCCAATTATTTTATTAATGACTCTATTGAACTAAGTTATTAACAAATAGTTTGTTTAACACTCTAACAAACTCACCCTTGGTATAACAACAGTTTTATTTTAGCAACTTCAGGCAATATGCTTTTGTTGGTGGTACCCTGCACAAACTTGGAACGCGGCAAAATCATAGACTCAGTTCTGTGAGGTTATGGGAATGTTACCGGCTGAATAACTTGATGGTAGTGACCGGCATTACCAAAAAACATATTACATATTACAATTGATATTTAACAGATGAAGCCTGTTGTTAAAAAGATATCGGGTATTCCATATTACCCGGTCTATTCCATATATGCCGAAATTACTCTATTGCTAAATTGTAAGACATGTTTACGTGGTTGATGATCTCAATTACAGATTAGGTTTATTTGTTAAAAAGTAATTTTATCTGTCAAAAATTGTTAGTTATAATATTCGTAGTTACAATCACACATCATGTGACAACTAGCGCTACTTCTGCTGTTACATAGTTTTTTTTTTTTCAAGATTAGAGAGTAACCAACGCATTAGCGTAATATCAAGATTGAATTATAGGCTGGTGGCTAAAGAAAGTGTAAAATAAATAACGCAATTAAAGGGAAAATTTGAATTATTATCAAAAAATTTATTGCAATATTCTTTTATGCTAAGCATGTGAATTAATATTAACTGCTATAAAAGGAGCTGTAAAAATTATCTTTAGATCTTTAAATTTGTTCTTGAAAATAAAAGTGTTTACCACATATTTCATTGTCTGTTGATTAATATGATTACTACCTGAGGTTTTTAGAACCGTAAATTCGGATTACCAACATACGTATCTCTGGACCTACAATGTACACAATGCTGACATTGCGTTTGGATTATAACAATATTCGAAATACAGTAGCCCGAAATACTCTTCAATTACACAGGCGTCATTATCCTACTCGTCTGTGTGTTAAACTTAAACGTTATTTAAAAATTCGTCGCTTCACTTTGAGCAAAATTGTTTCTGAAATACAGAAAAAAACATTTCCCGATTTTAGCTAACGGAAACCGTATCAAAGGTAAACTTTTGCAAAGTGGAGACCATTTCGCCCAAATTTTGTGTCAATATTTTAGTAGTAATTTATGTTCTCCGCAGTCGTCGTGCGTCATATTCGCTGCATCTGACATCTTTATCAATTCATGACATACTTGAATAAAAGTATAGAAAGAAGTAATTTTTGTGTAAAGCTAAGTTTACATTTGCAAGTAAGAGTTTGATTCCAAAAATAATATGTTTTGTTTTCGGCACTCTACAGCAATAAAACATAACAATACATATACAGTGAAACCTGTCTATAACGGACACTGTATATAGCGGAATCCTGTCTATAACGGAAAAATTATTCAGTCCCGACTGAGCCTTATGAGACGGACATGTAAACAAAACCTGTATATACCGGAACCTGTCTAACGTGGAAACGGAAAATACACACATACATATAAAACATAAGAAAACCACTAGAAACTATATAACGCAACTTGTATAAAAATTATGTATTAATTCCTACAATCTGATATGGCAAGATTTCTACGTCAGCGGTTAGACGGCTTTACATATTTATGCTATTGAGGAAAATTTCGCATAATATTTTCAGACAAAACTCGGGGAATTACATATTCCAAAACAGACAGATTACTGTTATCGTTAGGCAAAAAGTATTAGATGCATTTAGGTGACCGCCGTCTTTCCTTAATTTTCAAGCCGGACTCAGTTTATCACGGAAACCTGTACATAACGGCCGTGTATAATTTTAGTGTTACGGGGAAGCCGTATTATAAGCCTTTACTGCACATTAAATTTTGTATGAATCATCAATATTTTTTAAATCTACCCTTGATAAAACGGAATCCTGTCCAAGCCGGAAAGTTTGATCACGACCGTGCGATTCCGGTTTATACAGGTTTTACTGTATAATAAAAAGCTAGTTATAGTAAAACATGAGTACTCATTGTTTTAGTAAAAGGAGCTTTATTCTTCTATTTCGATACATACATTATCACTCGAGGATAGCAGAATAGTTCATGAAGTTACTAAATAGTTAAATGTACAAGTTTAATATACATTTTTTTGTAGTGAAAGTTAAATTTGTATTGCTAAAAAAGGAATGCCTGTTAACCATCTTTAAGTCTGTTGTTTTGTTTGCAATGATTTTGAAGTTATGAATTTTACCACAACAATCATGACCTGTCGATCTTGATGTTCAGTTGAGTTTAAGTACCATGCAACCGAACTCAGACCACTGCGTAAAATTGAGTTTTTCTATAAAAACTTACATAAAAGAATAATAAGATGTAAACATTCTACTTGTACATTTATTTATTGGTTTAAAGATAGCTTTAAGATAAAATAATAACAAAAAATTAATATTTTATTAAACCATCCCTTGCTTTAATAACGGCTGCAATTATTTTAGGCATACCTATTTCTTATTCAGTCAACAGCGATTTCTCATAACTGAGCATCACTTTCCCAAATTTCTTTAATTTTTTTATCTTTTAAACTATTAATTGTACCATTTGGGACAGCCTGCACACGGCGTTTTAAGCAGCTCCAGTTATTTTCTATCGGACTCGAATTCGATGAATTGTTTGGCCATGGCAATACACGAATATTTTCAGCTTCCATAACAGTTTTAATGGTTTTATCCGTGTTACATGGTGCACCATTATGCATAAATATGTATATAACTATCATCATCTGCCTCTAATCTATCCATGTATGGCCTAACATACCGCTCTACCACTTGTTTATTGGACGTGGTTCATAGCTCCATTGACGAAATACAGCGGTTCAAAACCTCTTGCTGATATACACGATCATATCATTACAGCAGGTGGACGTTTTCCGGTTCTGATCACAGCACTTTCTAAACGTTCTGACGGTCTTCTCCTAACCAAGCGAACATTTTCGGTAACCGCTTCTAAGCGAGACTCGTCGCTAAACACAACCATTATGCAAATAAATATTTTTAATTTATTCGATACAAGTAAATATTGTCTTAGTAGTTTTGTGTAAAAACTATCAATCAGTTACCTTTTCCCAATCTTTCACAGAATTCTCAATAAAGCGCATTCTAAGTAATAACGGTCGTTTTAAAAATGAAACATACGCCGGAGCAGAAAGTGTTTATGGTGAAATAATTTTACGATGAGAATTTTGCGCAAATAACTAGAAGTAGTTATTAATTAGATAAATCGCCCGCTCTCTAGGAAATCTAATCAATCTATAATGTACCGCTAAAACTAAAAAGGGAACCTCTCGAACTGTAAATCGCAGATTTTGATGAAACGTTGTCAATTTGTAGACTCCATGGAGTGTTACTCAAGGACGCTTTCCGTTGCTGCGTAACGTCAACTTTAGGGGGTGTAATTTACCCTTGCAATTTTGCCCAAATTTGTTTTTTTCGGAATAATTTTTAAACGGTAAGGGTTAGAAAAATAGTTCCAATAGCGGACTTGTACCGCTTAGTCAGCCCTTTCGATTGGTATAGATATTTATATACAGGATGATTCGATAATTACGTATATTGTGCTTATTTTATCGAATTTCAGAAATCGGTTATAATGGTTCTTTTTGTGATCATATAATCTATAGAAAGGTAGTTTTGAAAGTTATAGAAATATAAATTTTAGCATGTTTCCTTATCCTGAGATACGCTGTATACTGTTACGTAGCTACATTGTATATCGAAAATCAGTGTTAACTTAGCGCGTTTAAATGGGTGTATTATCCCCGACGGCAGAAAAAGAAAATGTGCCTATTTCAACAGATCGTTTCTGATTCTCAGACGTTGGTTTATTTGCTGGTATAGAACTTTGTAAAGTCCGAGGACAGTGACCATCCCAAGAATCTAGTAGTAAAATTGTTGATGTTGCACTAAGACCTCGATTAGAGTTCTCACCGCATCATGCAATTGTATTTCACTGGGATTAGTTTGTGTTAATTGGTTTTCAATATAATTATATGAACATATTAGCAGATGAATAGTATTTGCTAGATTGATATGAACCATGTTAGCTACTGCCCCTGCAAAATTATAGAACTGAATTTACTAAATAAAAATTGGGTTCTTATATACATTACGGGATATGTGTGCCAAGTTATTCTGGCCAATCATCCCAGATAAAATAAAGATATCTGCAAGTGAGACGTTGGTTATTCACGTCTCTCCAAAAGTAGTAGAAGTAAGCAATCAGTGTACTGTGAGCTATTGTTTTCATCTACCTGCTGTCGGGGAGAATATAGTCTTACATACATCCAAACGCGTATAACTCGAAGACTATCACATATAATCTTTTAGCGCCTGGTAGAAGTTTACACTTATTTTTGTCATACAATGCAGTCGCATATCAGTATACAGAGTGTCTGCTTCGAAATGTGCTGAAATTTATATTTTTGTGAACACCCTGTATAACTTTTAAAATTGCATGTCTATAGATTATTTGATCACAAAAAGGGCCATTCTAACCGATTTCTGAAAATGATAAAACATACGTCATTCCGCCTTTATTGGAACAACCTGCATATAAATATCTATACCAATCGAAAGAGCTGACTAGGTGGTACAAGTCCGCCATTGCAACTATTTTTCTATCTCTTACCGTTTATTCAGAAAAAAACAAATTTGGGTCATATTTCAAAGGTGAATTATACCCCCTAAAGTTGAAGTTCCGCAGCAACGAAAAGCGTCCTTGAGCAACACTCCATGGCGTCTACTAACTGACAAAGTTTCATCAAAACCTGCGATTTATAGTTGGCGAGGTTCCTTTGTAAGATGCAGGAAGTTATTTTTGCCAATGCAATTGTAAATGTGTGCAATTGTTAATCATGAACAACAAGCAAATCATTTTATGAGCTATTAGTAAACGATAAAAGCTCTATACCACAAACGCTAGTAATAAGTATAACGAATGATAATGCCTAAAGTAGCATCAAAACGACGTCTATACGTACATTTTTTCAGCAAATACACTCACACATAAGAGGTTACAATAAATAATATTGAATATAACATAATAATAACATTGAAAATCTTGTATAAAATCTAGGAAAATGCTATATTATTTAAAAATCTCTGAAACGGACTAACGTAATGGTTCGCTCCATATTTTTTTTGTGAATGTCAGCATCTTTCTATTTAAAAAACTCAAAATCAAAGTTTATGTTGTAAAATTAATTCTAGTTGATTCAGTAAATAACTATGATTTTACGTAGACAGTTCATATCTTACACAACCAATGATATTGTATACAAGAAAAAATAATCAAGACGACTACTTTTTTCGTCGTTTATTGTTTTAACTAATAATTACATAGAATAATTATTTTACTCGTACAGAACGATAGTAAAAAAATGATATTAAATAATAGTTATACACCGTGTTCTTTGAATGCATTATTTACAGATTTACCCTGATGAATAACTAATTAACTTAGTTAGGTTTATATAGGTAATCATTTAAGCAATCAATACAAATTTGTGAACAGGAGATCATGGTTTATTATTAGAGTGTTTTGTCTTTTTCTCTATAAGTGAGTGAAGTTAGTGAGGAAAATTCAATTTCATGGAAAACATATTCCGTTAAAATGAAAAGATTACTGAGCATCTTTGATAGTTTAATTTGTGGCTTTATTTCTATCATCTGTGACATTTTTTATCACAATTCTACTGGTTGACAGATTGTACCCACACAAGGTTCTCAAAATGAGGCTGCATATCGTGAATCTAAAAGCGATCACTATTATTATATGTGTACCTACATATAGAACATACTCTACTTTAAACATTTTATTTCTCTTGGCTTAAAAGTCATGTAATAAAAATATGTCGATTTTTTAAATCAATTTTATTAATAAACCTGACATTGAAACACTAAAATGGTTTTGGCTATTTTTTGGTATGTTCAATTTAAAATAGGAAATATAAAAAGAAAATAATTACAAAAAATAGTTCAAAAAGAAGGCCAAATAACGAAGGCATTATTTCTACTTTATGATAACTTTCGTATTTACTTCAAAAATGAAACTCAAGAAACAATAGTAATTTTGTATTGATTCCAGTTACTTTATATAAATCTATTGGTATGTGTAAATATTATAAAGATTATATGAAAATCCGTATCGTATCTCTAAAAATGCAATTTATTCAAATCTTTAGTTTAGATAATTTATTACATTACATAATTAGTTACTCTTTGCTTAGTCTACTATTCACTGTTTCAGGATTTGGAGTTTCATGGTGTTATGCGATTTTATTTTCAAGACTCCGGTCAAAAAGTTGCAACTAAATGTATAAGAGTAGCATCGGACGCAACCGTCGAAGATGTGATAGGCACATTAGTAGAAAAATTCCGTCCAGATATGCGTATGCTGTCCGTGCCATCATACGCACTTTATGAATTGCACGAAAACTGTCCAGAACGTAAAATGGCGGCTGATGAAAAACCACTTTTAGTACAATTAAACTGGCATGTGGACGATCGAGAAGGCAGATTTCTCTTGAAAAATGTTGATGACAAAACGGTAAGTCGTTAATTCTCCTTAATAGTTAAAGCCCTAATGAAAACAAGTTGTAACTAATAGTGGTACGTATCAGCAGTATACGAATAGCTGCATTTTGTTAACATATCTCTACACCAAGAAGACAGATATGCTTACATATATAAGCACTATAACAGGTGTCTCATAAAAAATATAGTAAAAATCACATTGCGCATATGTGACTAATTTTAACCAATTTAATTAATTAGAAAAATAAAACAAAAACTAAAATGGGGATCCTTTCAAGGTAACGTGACGACTGTCGTATTATCTCTAGTTTAAGTAGCGTGCTCTTGTTTTACATGATGGTTTCTCTTGGTCTCCGTTATATACATACACTCATGAAAATAATTGACGAGCACACCCTGTATAATATAATCGCGTGGTTCTACCCTCATGCGCCGAAACACTGCTGGGCGGGGATGCATCAATATCGAGAGTATCCTCCGCGAACGGCACGTACCATCGATACACGAGGAGGCATAAAGACAATAAGTCGGCATATGGCAACGCGAGGCCGTCCTGCTCGCGGCTGAAGACGCGTATGTCCTACGCTCATTCTCGCCATGCCCGTTGCACAGCTGCTAACGACCGTTCGAGAGGTCGCGCGATATCACGGAATGATATACTCGCCATGTGCATCCGTAAAATCATTCCTCGCTCAAACTCGCTTAAGTGGCACGATCGATTCACCATTATGCAGCGAATACAAGTACATACTGGACCCTTACACCACACTAACTACGGTTTTTTTCCCACCCCTTCGGTCGCCATGGCGATGGCATATTCCACCTATTGGAGGCTCTCAGTAAAACATGCGACGATAGCAAAAGTCAAAACTCGCTGCATAGACTCATTTATAGGAAACCTTGATGCTCCGCAAATTTTATGGATTTGTCTTCACGCATTCAGATTATACAAGGTTTGCTCGTCAATTATTTTCAGCAGTATACACTGCTCGCACATCTGATCTTGCTTGGAACGCAGTTATTGGCCACGTGTGGCAGTATACACCAGCAGAATTTTCTCAATGTCTAATGCATCACATCTACGTAGGAGATGAAAAGAGATATAGAACAGAAATATACTAGAAGCATTGCACAGATTTATACTGTCGTCTGGTATGTGAATTTATGACTTATAGACCCTTAATTACCAAAAATTAACTATTTGAATAAATTAAATATTTCTTTTGTTATTGACGTTTTTCCTTTGTTAACTTGAAACATTTTTATGCCAGGAAAGCCAATAGAAGGGTTTAATTTAATAAAATTGGAAAGTGAAAATTTATGCTATTTACAAATGCTATAAAAATTTATTTGAGATTTATACATATTTATTCCGTATCTTTACACAGCTCCGTTCAAATTTTTCAACGCGCAAACTAGTCCTGAGCACCTTGGTTTGTGAGCTTGTTTATGACGCGTATCGCTTAAAAAATCTGAACGTTTATTCTTCTTAACGCAGATTTCACCTTTAAAAATAAATAAGCATTTTACAGTAGCAGATCAGGCGACTAGACGGATGGTCACGCACTGAAATATTACTCTTGACTAGAAACCTCTTTGCAGACAATGGAGTACGTCCAGGAGCGCTATCCATCTATAACTCATGACTTTTTTTCCATAATTCGAACGTTTTTCAAATATTTCACAATACCTATCCAAAAAACAATTATCAGAGCTTTGAAATTGGGTATTGATGACCTTGCGCATTGCTGGTGTATTGATTTACATATCTATAGTTTGGTTTATTTTAGTAAATAAATTTGACTTTTGTTAGAATTGCAAGTGTTATCATTGACCTAACAAGTGGAAAAACTATCTGGATAATAAGATAAGTTAAAAGGTCATAAAAGTACATATATATGTTTATTTTAGTGACACAAAGTTTCAATACGAATATTTTCACGATCTTTTTCTTATTAGGTTGCGTTGCATTTGGTTATGGATGTAAAATTTACTGTCTAATGTCTACTTTGCCAATTTGTAAATTTCAACAATTACAAGAATAACTAACCGACCGAATTTTTTTTCGATATTTTTATCTGTGTTTGCCGAGGTTTTTCCTCTTCTAACTTATGTAGACAATGCAGAAGTAAATGGAATGACGCTTTCTACAGATACAACATTTCAGTAAGGCCAATGAGATGAACTGAGTCTAAACAACTAATGTTGAGACCTGATACAGCGTTTCTTGACGAATTAAGTGTTACAATAAAAACTACTATGTACCATTTAACAAACAAGGATTTCTTTTGTTTGGGGATCTATGAGTTCGTAGCAAATTTTTGCTCAGACTGTATACATTTAATTGAAAATTGTAACAGTTTTCAGCATCTAAAGGAATGGGCACGCTAACGATGGTACAGTAGTAAAATATTAAACAAAATTGTTAATATCCTAGAAACAATTGAATTAAAGGATAGGATATTCTAATAGAAAATATTCAAAAATAATGCATCGAATCTTTTAGAAGAAGTTATACTTATCGTTTTAATATAACAAATTGCTATTTGTTTCCGGTATAACTGCAACTCAGATTTGGTTTAAACTATTTTAAAACATTTAAACGAATAATAAAAATGCCAGTTTCAAAACGTCAGAATTGTACTAGCAGTAAGTTTCTTAAACTGCCTTGTAAATGAGTTCTGTAAATATACATATGTGTATAAGATAATATTTATTGAAATAACGCTGTTTTGCACTAAACTAGGGATTGTATCGCTTGAATAAATGATCGCGCTTTGTAATTTTTTTCAAGATGCAGATTATTACATGAAAACGTTGAAGAATGGCAGTATAAAAGAATATATTATAACACATTATATACAAACAGTTGAAACATCTCCGTTTTGATTGTGAAGTAATGACAAATTTACTACAGAACTGACAAATGAAGATATGTACATACATAACTCTTCAAAAATAATCGATTCAATTGATTTATCGACCAATAATAACTGCAGGAAACAAATTAATAGTCTAGAAAATGTTTAAACGGTCTTTTTTGTCTTTTTATTGCTAGATACTTAGATAATTCAACTCTAGAAACACCTATTATTAGAAATGATATCTGAATATAGAATATTGACTCTATTGGAAAGCTTTTGCATTCACGAATTTGTGCTTGCACATATTTTCCCAAATATCAACAATACACGCGTCAACAGCACTAGAAACATCTTAAGATCGTGAACGACTTTTCTGCGCTGGCAAGTTTGTTGTACGAGGGCGTATTTTTATGTTATGTTTTTTTTTACTAAAAACGGTACGTCGTACGATAAAAAGCTCAGAGAGCTTTTTTCTTCACAATTGAACAAAGAATAAAAAAATATTTTTATTTTTAGAGATATCAGCGGCGTCCTATTTTTTGTTGAAAAATAGCCTGTGACGTGCCAATATGCGCGCCACTGGTGCGACTAAAACATCGTGTTGTTTTAAAAGTATGTGTCTCCCACAGCTATTAACACGCCTAAAATTTCATTATGATATCTCAAGTCGTTTTGGAAAAATCTAATTTTTACTGTTTTTTTTTAATTCAACTTCAACACGCTGTAGATCGGTAACGAAGCGTTTGCGGACCTATGTTTATAGGAACTTTTTTGTATAAAATGACCTGGGCAATCACCCCCTTTAATATTGCCGCATCTTTTTAAGCACCCTGTATATTTTAGAATTGTGCTCGTACATTTATAAATATAAATCGTTTTTTGAAAGGTTTGAATTACTCCATGAGTACCCTACACAGTTTAAACACATTCTGCACCCGGGCTCGTGTGAAGAGAATACGCGATATGAAAAATCTTTTTTTAATGTTGGTTGTAAACTGTACAACGTGCTTCCCATCGAGGTAAAATATGCAATTACAGTTAAACTATTTAAGCGTAGATTGGCAAATTTGTTAGTTGCTAAGTGCTGCTACACACTGGATGAGTTCTTCGCTTAGGAGTCTTTCTTTTAGAATTTTTCATATATGTATACCTATATATTCATTTTTTATTGCATGTACCTACATATATTTATATATACAATAATGAAAAGGAGTACCGACCGGACTTCGTAGGGCAATATAAAATTGTATGGGTATTCGGTCTGTTACCGATGAGTGCGGATGAGTGCTAGACTGGCTCTACGACTAGCCAGTCTAGCACTCATCCGTGAACGAATCAAGTCTTCTTCTTCTCACTCTTCATCTAGAACTCTCCAACATATTGTCTGCAGACGATTGGTTCCTATTAGATCGCATTTCTTTCATCCAAGCTCAAAGAACCTCAAATCGTCTCAAGGAGAATCATATTCGAAAATTCCAGTTGCTCGCCACAAATAAACCAACTAAGAACCTTCCACCATCAAAAATAGTCAAAAACCTATCTTCACATCCCCATTCCGAGGCACAAACGTTAGTTCTATCCAAAGGTTTAAATTTCGCTGTTCCTCCCAAGAGTATTCCAAAAGAAGAAATTATATCCTTAATAGAGTCATCACTTCGCACACTTCCTAAAGAAGATGCAGGCACTATTCGCTTTGAAACTGCCAAACGTCTTTCAGTCGCCAAGCCTCCTCAAGAAAATCTTACCAAAGTAGAACGTACAGCCCTAAGTTCTCTCCGCGCCAACAAACACATAGTCATTCTTCCCGCTGATAAAGGAAACTCCACTGTCATCGTGGATAAGTCACAGTACGTAGAGAAAATGTCAGATCTTCTACAAGATGGTACTTATACTCCCTTAGCTCGTGACCCACCTCCAAGTTCGAACGTCAAATCACTTCATTGATCAAGTCGTACAACCTTCTTCCAGAAACACAAAAACGCATAATACCTAGGGAATCCAAACCAGCCCGGTTGTATGGTCTTCCAAAAATTCATAAAGAAAACATTCCATTCCGACCTATAGTTAACACAATAGATTCTCCCACCTACAGCCTAGCCAAATATCTCGCTAG
This sequence comes from Popillia japonica, assembly GCA_004785975.1. NCBI lineage: Eukaryota > Metazoa > Arthropoda > Insecta > Coleoptera > Scarabaeidae > Popillia > Popillia japonica. The sequence goes on along the minus strand of SMLS01070713.1, from coordinate 19,749 downwards.
TGCCCTTAAGAAATACACAGGGAAATCTTCATCTCACATCCTAAATTCCTCTCACTTCGTCAAACTCATCTCTGAAATTTCTATCGAACCTGAAGATCTTCTTGTTAGCTTCGATGTTACTTCGCTTTTCACGAAGGTGCCCATCACCGATTCCGTCGCTATAATTCATCAGTTATTAATTCAAGACAATCAATCTCCAGATCTAGCCAAATTGGTCGAAAAATGCCTCTCTTCAACATATTTTACCTTTCAAGAAAATTCTATCAACAAACCTCTGGAGCCGCTATGGGTTCTCCCCTTTCCCCGGTGGTTGCAAATATTTTTATGGAAGCTTTTGAATCCACGGTTTTAGAACACGCTGATCTGAAACCGAAAACATGGTTAAGATATATTGACAACACGTTCATCGTCTGGCCTCATGGCAAAGACACCCTTCCAACCTTCTTGGATTTTCTTATCAGTCAACACTCTGACATCAAATTCACGATGGAGATTGAAACAAACGGTTCCCTACCCCTTTTGGATGTATTGGTTACTCGTTTACAAAATGGTCACTTAGTGTATAGGAAACCCACGCATACGGATCGATATCTTCACGCCAAATCGTATCATCATCCAACACAAAAACAATTAGTGATCAGCTCCCTTGTTCATAGAGCATTTTCAATTTCCCAACCCGATAATATCAACCAAGAGTTGAAACACGTCAAATCCGCCCTTCTTCAGAATGGATATAGCTCCAGCAACATATAAAAAGTCATAAACAGGCACTGTCATCTACGAATTCCTAAAAAGACACCAGAAACTAACAGTCATCAAATTACCACCGTTCTCCCCTACATTCACGGCGTTACTGATCATATCGGCAGAATTCTTCGTAAGAAAAACATCAAAACCACTTTCAAACCCCTTAAAATCTCGCAAATTCTTCCCTCAGCCAAGGACGCCCGTCATGCTCTCTCCTGTAAAGGCATCTACAAAATTCCCTGCGATTGTGGTTCAGTATATATTGGCGAAACCGGACGCTCAATTCAAACCAGGATCAAAGAGCATTAACGCTACGTTAAGACGCGGTCTTCAGCGCATTCAGCCTTAGCTGAACATTTCCTCGACACGAGTCATAAAATTTGTTTTGATCAGACATCTCTCGTAAGTAAGTCGTAACACTATCTTCCTCGAAAGATAAGGGAAGCGATCGGGATTAAAAAGCATCCTCAGAATCATCCTCTCAATCACGACGATGGTTACCAACTCTAGCATTTGGAAACCGGTCCTTTCCGCTTCAACGGCCATTGTTCACTGATCCGCATCGGTACACAGTCGTATATATACCCCTGCAAATCGGTCTTTCCTTGTCAGAAAGTTTTCGCCTCTAGCGTGGTTGACACGTCGAGTTACCGTGACCTTCTGACGCCCCTCACCTACCAGAAGGTTTTCGCCTCTAGCGTGGTTTACACGTCGAGTCACCGTGACCTTCTGGTACCCACCCAGTTAACCTCTTTGCTCCTGAAGAAGCCGCTTACATTAGTGGCGAAACGTCGAGTTTATTGTATATCTTGTGCATTTTATTTTGTACTGTATATATTTTACTAATCATGACACGGTCAACACCCGGAAGCCCTCATTATAAATACATATTTTACTTGGAAATACGATGTTATATCTTCCCCACATACAGCAAGCATTCTTTCATGAATTCCTGTTGGACAATTGCCTTCTCTTGTCAGCAACTTTATTACGCTGCGATGTTCAACCGTAGTTTCACTTATTTTATCGAGAAATACACCGTCTCCAATCTCTATAAACAGCACAAACTAAACACAACTTAGGTACATGTACTTTTAATAGTGACAGCAATTTTCCTATATTTTGTTTGACATCGTAACTCCTTTGTTTCATGGCTAGGTAGATAACATAAAAATACGCCCTCGTATAGGTTTGATATGTATCATATACGAGGAGTGAGAAAAATTACCACGTTCTTAAAACACATAGATACATATCAGTTGCGACAAAGTTGTAGCAGCCACAATAATTAATGCACAATTGAGAATGCTACTCTATTAAATGTCATTTCTGTTTGTAATTTGAGTTCTTATACATAAAGCTGTGTATTGGCTACCAAATCGATGAGGGATTAGAAATTACAATATGGAGATCATATAAACTATAATATAATATATGTACGTAAATATATAAACATAATTTTAATCGCTACTACTAAGTTTGACCTATTTCCGACATATAATACTTAATTATTTGCTTTTAAATCAATTTACTCTATTCAATTTTAAAAAGGAACTGCGTTTTTACTAAACAATAATAATATATCTATGTATACATATCCTATAATCCGATTATAGACCATACCCAACTTTACACATTATAACCGTAGATGTGTATACGATTTCCTGCAGAAGACCTAGATAGCATTTTTCTTCGAATTTACATTCCAGTAGGTGTAAACACGTAACGTATACATATTTTAAAGTGTACATATGCTGCATAATAATTACACAGATTATTAATGTAAAAGCTATTTCATGTGTAAAAGTAATATAATATGCGTTTTAATACAACCGTTTCCGTTTTAGTCTAACTCTGTCGGTTTGTCGGATTCCAATGCAAGCTTTAGAAGAAAGCTTTCGAAAAGAGAGAAGAAACAGCTGAAGAAGCAAGAGAAACTGTCTCGGATGCGAAGTGAAAATGGTGCTGACCAGGACAAGGATGGCGTCACCGAAAAGTTATACACAGGTATGATAATTTACTTGTATGTATTATATGTATGTACATACTTATGTATATATTCTTAAACGGACTAATCTGAAAATAACTCATGTTTTTATTTTGGTTTTTCATTGCCGTTTGTCGATAACATCATTTTTTTTCTAATTAGCCAGCGAATTTTTTGAAAACATTTTGCTAATGGAAATACGCATAATGAATTCTCTTACTATAATTTACCTGTAGAAATAATCTAGGAGTTTATACAGGTTCGCTTTTTAGGAGCTCTACTGTAATTCTCGGATTTTTCGGTTCGCTAATCACTAGAATTTGATAACAGCGATATCAATGTCAAAATGCACCACCTAAATACCATTGATCTTCTTACTGACAAAAATCTAAAATTATTTAGATTTTTGAGATATTATAGATTTAAATCATGGTATGATGTAATAGTTTTAAGATTTTTTATGTATTCAACTTGCACTTTCAACTAGCCTAGTAAAACGGATACGTAGTAAGTTATCCTGAGGAGTGCAAATATAGAAACACGGCTGATTAATAGGTCTGGATCGTAGTTCTGCGTCTAATTGTATCTACCTAAGGCAAACATGCATAGGGTCACCTGCCCTATAAAAGAACAGGGCCAGTAAAAGAACGTTTTGTTAATAAAATTATTACAGCAAATCACAAACATTGTGAAATGCTCTGTTTTTTGTTTTTAAATGAAGAATGATATTTTAGCTTTGTCTTTCTTATAATTTTTTCTTCGAAAAGTTTAAATGTTCGCGAAATAAAAATATAAAAGTTCGACATGTTAGTGTGACTCGCTTATTTCGTGGTCGCTTATGAGAGACGCGTGCATCAAGCAATGTAAGTCTTGTAAAAATACAGCAATTCAACAAAAAATCTAGTTGGTAAGCTATATATATCAAGTTTCTATTTAAATTTGTGATCATTTGAATATACAAATGGTAGAAAATACGTAATATTTTTTACATAATCATGGTGTTCTCAAATAGGCACGGTTTTCTAACTTCAACCTCAAGAAAGAATACGTTTCTATAATCTGTGTGCGTTGAATTTTCTGATTGTTTAATTGATTTAATTATTTCATAAAATATATGTCTGTTAAGTAGAAATTGTCCATCACCTGCATTGAGTAAAGGTAAAAAAAAAAGAACAACATTTGCCATATGTAATGACAGGTTCTAAGGTTAGAAATCACCAAATTAAAAAAAAGGAGATGAAAGAAAAGAAAGTGTTGGAAAAGCAAGATAAAATTTTGAAGAGGAAAATTAAAAAAGAAGAAACTGAAATTAAGAAAAAACTATTGAAAGAAGAAAGAGAAAATAAGAAACAAGAAAAAGCGAAAATTAAACAAGAAGAAATAAAATTGAAACAGGAAAAGATAGCACGAGACGTACTGAAAACAAGAATACCATTAAAAGCGCTCAATTGCGCAATTAACCTACCTATAGATTTAGATTATACCGAGTAAATATATAATTTTCTAATATTAATTTAAGTATTTATCATTTTTTCATTAAAAATTGTTCCTTATTATATTATTTCTTATTCAGTGGCTGTGTAAAAATATTGTTGTCATCGCTATAACCAAATAAGTGCAACTGTGAGTGCCGTTCATTTACTGGCCGCGTGTTGCTCATTTACTGGACATATCGTTCTTTTATAGGTAAATTTGCAACTTCATCACATTTCTTTAAATTATTAATTTTCTATGTATTTTTAAAGCATGATACTTTTTTCTTACGTTTCCTCAATTGTTTCCGAGCACACTAAAAAATGTTACAAGATGAAATAATAATTAGACTCAACATACGCGATTATAATATCTAGAGATTTCCTTAACCGTTCTTTTATTGGGCAGTTGACCCTATCTGGTATAAGAATTTACGTTTTATTCCAGGATAAAACGATGTATTTATTTTTATGGTTACAATATACATACATGTTGTATGAATAAAAGATGTGTAAGGGTGCCCTTGTTTTACCTTGCATGCCGTGCTGTCACTTCCAGATTAATGAGATAAGTCCTAACGCTCAGATACTTAGATAAAGTTACTCTTATCGTTGCAAATTTAGTTTGTATAGGGATATTTCGCTATTATCGAAAATCAACGTGCATCAATTTTTATATTGGGTTCGTCACACACAACCATGTTTATACGAAACAAATTTCGTTCGCAAATTAAAAAAATTGCAAACAAATTCAAAAATGTGCGAGAAGATGAAGAATGGCGTACGTTTCAATACTAATAAATATCTAATTATATGTCTATTGTTTTTTTAGAATATGCCTGTATTTGCGAATTATTATATCTTGCACTACCTATTCATAGAACTGTTTTTTATAGAACTTCCCGAAACGTCATTTACAAGATCGATATCCAACCCAGAAGCGGTAATGAGACGAAGACGACAGCAGAAATTAGAACGAAAGCTGCAGCAATTCAGATCGAAGGATGGTGGACCGGATACGGGTATGCGAAAATTCTTAAAAATTTATCGTATATATTAAAGACGATATTTTATTTTGTAGGTGGTACCCTTAAAATATACGGTGAAGCATTATGTAAAGATGTGCCTTATAAAACATTACTATTATCGATAAGGGATTGTGCTGGTAGTGTAGTGCGTGAAATGCTAGAGAAATATGGACTGAGTAGATCGGATCCTTCTCAGTGGTGTTTAGTGCAAGTTACACAACAAGCAGGTGGACAAGATGTGGAATATGTTTTAGATGATGACGAATGTCCATTGTCTATTCTTATGAATGCACCAAATTCCAGTAAGTTTTTATCTTTCACTTGGTGATTTTTTATTTCATAGCGAAGTGTAAATGGTTATTTGTGTCCTCTTTAAATTTAAACGACAATTAGCTACAGCCGAAATAAAGATAAATTATTGTTTAGGCGATCAATATACAGGCTAATAGTTTTGAAAGACTAACTAGCATTATCAAAATATTATTGTTTTATTATTATCTTTAGTTGGGCTTTTAGAGTTTTTTTAGTTATATAGTTTCTCTTTTCTCCAAGGATAGAAAAGTTTCGACAAAATTCCGCTTGATTTAATTTTTTTTTATTCTTTGCTATTTTTTTCATAACACATAGTTAAAATGTTTTTAAAATCAACTGCAATGTAGGAGCTTTTGACTGAAATTATTTAAAATCGCCGATTTTAAAATATTGTAGTACCGGCTACAAGCGGTTGCTTGTTAAAAGAGTCGAACAAGACGCGAAAAAACTCTTACCAGCAATTAAATAGTTGCAGGTGTAACGAGTTTCTGCATTAAATGGGGAATAAGGACAGATATATGCCAGTAACATTAAGAGCATACTGGACCACGTGACAAAAATTTTCACGAGAGAGAACACAAAGTTCTATAAGGATAGACAATACATTTGTATGAATTCGATCTGACATATGTTTCAGTAATATCCTTTTCTACACTCTAGTACGTAACAATAACGTATGTGTAATTATAATCACACACAGATATCCCATTAAAATGTTTACAGTTTCCTATTTTACAGGGAAAAGATCTGGCAATACTGCATATTCAAGAAGGAACATAACAAAAATATACAAATATACAAATATCATCAAAGTCGCGCATGACGTCTGTGCGAAGGAAATTACATTTGAAATTTATTTCAAGAAAGGTTAAAATCGCTGGTTTTATAGGCGGGATTGGTATTTTACAATTATGCTTCGCGATGACGGATGCATAAGATGCGCGTTGGCATACCTCTTGTACATAAATATGTACCTACAATTTTTATTGAATTTGAATTTTGAGAACTACGATATTATCTAGCTTTAGTTTGACAAGACAATTTTGTCATTAATAATTTGAGTATAGCTTAAGAGCTTCATGTTACTTTTTCTTTGATTATTAATACCAAAATTATGTAAAATTGAAGTGCAGAACACGCGAGAAGTTTAGTAACAATAAAAATATTCGATAATTTATCAAGGTCGTATTGTATTTAGGAAGACATTTTTTAAGTTCATTACAATAATAGGATCATTTTTATATTACAAACAATGTGTTTTTATAAGACCTACTGGAACGAAATTTATAAAATCATTGTCATTGAAATCCTGACAAAATGTAAACACACATATTTGGTACAAACATATACATACATATTACATATAGTAGACATATATGTACTGCAACAATAAATTTCGGTACTATACACCGTGTCCACAAAAATGAGGATAAACGCCAGGTAGAGCGATTCTATGTTCAATTTTGAGTCGATAATCTTATTTCGAAAAGGGCGTACGGTCCTTCCTTTGGCTAGCCAAGGTCATCAAATTCCGAAATGTATAACTAAAATTTAGAGGAATTCGTAAAATTTGCCAATGAAAAATCATTATGGTCAAATTTGAAAGTGTAATTGTTCAAACTGCATAGACGTACCTAATCGATTACACCAATATTTTCCATTTTTTAACAGATCTTCAATGGCATTTTTCTAAAATAAGTACATATGACAACGTGGTACGAGAAGGTTGCTTGTTTGATTTTAACAAATCGATTTTTGACGTTTTTCGAAATGACATTTGTGTGTTCAAATTAGTCGACGTATTGTGTCATTGGTACAAGTGTAGAATGTTTAGTTTTGGAGAATATGCCAATATGTATGTACATACATGGTATTTGGATGTTGCAACGGCAATGTAAAGGGGGCAAAAGCAGAATACTAAGTACGGTACCCACAACCGCGACAGCCATCTACCAATACATTCTGAAGACTGTATCACGGCACATTTATACCCAAATATCACAACAGTGGTAGACCTAGAGAACGTCAATAAAGATCCAACGTCCAGCACAAGACAAATAGGCGGGGAACTGAATATTCCTAGTAAAACCACAATACATTTTATACTATCAGAGTCTTTCGTGTCCATTTCATGCACGAAAAGTGCAATCCTTGTATGTACATTAATGATAATGTGCACAGAAGAACGTTCTGCAATAGTATTTTAGAGAGAACCCAATCTGAACCGAACTTCTTATTGGATGTTCTCTGGAGCGATGAATGTTTGTTGACGAGAGACGGAATATTTAATAGCAATAATTTTCATTTATAAGTGGATGAAAATCTTAAGGCAGTCAAGGAAACTGGAAATCAGAGAAGGTTCTCCGTAAATGGCTAGTGAGCGACGCTCCTATAAGTTTTTATACTAATATCTATTAATTTTAATAAACTCCCAAGTTCACATAATACTTTTACTAATCTGCGTAAATCAAAATAGATGTTATGATTACTGTTACGTATTTGTCTGATTAGATGTTGCCAAGTTTATACTTTCTTTGAGCTGCTCTTGTGGTTTGAGGAAGGACCATACAACTTTTTTCAATTAAGATTATCGACTCAGAATTCAATAGAGAATGGCACTACCTGGAGTTTGACCGCATTTTTCTGGACACCGTGTATAAACATTCGAACCAGAGCTAACGCTTTGTAAAAAACCTAATCTTTATTAAAGATCTTACGAAGTACTTCGACAAAAAAACAAAAAATATTTCAAAATTAGAAAAGAGTATAATAAATGTAAGTATACGAACAAAATCTAAAAATATTTAAATTACGCGCTATAAATTAAACACGTTGAAAATTTACCAATAGTAATGGTTAGGTGTTAAAACTTGTACCTTTTATGTCCTTATACCTATACATTACATATGTGTATCAATATCATTCTATGCGATAAATTCGTTGTGTAATGTGTTTTTGTGGGGTTTTCTTTCATATGTATATCTTGACAATAAGTTATTAAAACTAGGTACCGATTGAGCGTATTGTGAAAGGAAACCTAATACGAGTAAAAAAAAATTTAAAATAACAGGCATTTAAAGATCATACTCAAAAATAACTATACTATTATTTTTTTAATACTTATATAAAGTGATGATAATTTTCTTCTGTTTTTATTGGTATTTATTGTTACAACAAGTCTAATTAACAAAATGAACATATAAAAAAAATATCCTGCTAACTTGTTGAATTCTGTAATTTTTGTTGTCAGGGGTCAGTTTTGACCCAGCATACCTTGAACGGTTGACAACATTACCATACCAGTTGAGGGATGGGTTAATACCTTAATCCATAAACATCCGAAATGTATAATTACTTTATAAATTGCACACAAAACTTGCATTCATTGGAAATTTATAAGTTTGCAGGAAGAAAGCCATAGTTTTACGTACGGAAAAACTGTATATAAAAGCGTAAGCAAATGGTTGGCTGAGTACGATGATATGGATAGGTATTTCTAATAATAATGATACGCTAATCAACTTTCTAGTTAGAATAGGGTATTCTCTAAATGTAATCTATTAAATTTATGCCTGAAAACCAAACAGGTGCTATCATTTTGTCGGTAAGTGTGTTGTTAACGAGGTGGGCTTCGAATTTCCAAACATCTTCTTTTTCTGGGGTCAATAATTTCCGGTAACATGCTTTCATATAGTACCTAGCTATTACTATTTGACAGCTAGAATAGAAGGAAACGCGATAATGCCGCGACTACTTTTAAAAATCAAATAATTTTGTAAATAATAAAATAGTTTTATTTACATATTATATATATGGATATATATGTATATATAATATATTTATCACAAGTTACACACACACTCTATAAGTATAATAATGCTCACAAAATTAGATAAACCGACCGTGTCAAATATTGCAGTATTTCGCATGTATGTATATGTAGATATCATTCGATACACTTCAAATCTATGAAAGTTGTCGACACTTGTCAAAAGTATTCGTCTGGGAATATGTGACAATGTTGCCAAATCGGTTGTCTGTTCTTAATTTAAAGTATTTATACATGCTATCACTAGGTTACGCCACTTGACAGTTGATGTTATTCTGAATATTTCATTTTCTTATTTTTCACGCCATTTATTCATTTCGCGTCTAATTAAGATTATATTTTAGTATGATACATATAAAATATTGAAGAATTTTTGTACAGAGCCGTTTTAGCTATTTTCCACAAATTCTTTTTTTTCTTGCTTAATATTGCTTTATATTAAAAAATCGCTCTGTACAAATTGAATACGGTTATTCACGAATGCATAGAAATAAGAAATTGTTTAAATTTTACTTTCTATCGAACGCATTTTGAAAAATCAGATAGCTTTATATCTATGCAACCAACGATACTCCAGTATGCTCTTAAAACATAAAAATTTCCTGTATAATCACCTGGATCGCCAGCTTAACCCTGTCCGCAAATCATTTTAAACAAAGTCGTCAGTTTACTAGCTCACACAGCTAAACTCTTTTATTGGATGTTGCAAACAGCGTCAGTGAAAACGTTGTAAATACTCGGGGGCATAATAGGTAAGCATAAATGGTGCCCAATGGTGTGCATTTATTGCGGTAATATAGAATGCCGATGTTTAACACGTTAACTGCCACCATGTATTCATGAAATATAGGTTCGCTGGGCCAAATATTATAGCACTATCTATTCGAATGAATGATTAGTATTGAGTTTTATAATGCTGCGGCATAGCATATGCGATTCATTTTAAGCCCAAATTACGGCGGATAAAGGCCGATTCTGGTCCACCAGGCTGTGCTCTACAGCATACCATTAAAGAATATAGAGTTCGAGGCAAATATGGAAGTCACGCTCCATCAATGTTTGGTTAGTACATGTGGCACAAAAGTAGTACCACGCGGCCTCTGGCGTGCAAGTTTGTGAGGCACTGAAGAAGTACCACGTGGCAGCTAAGGTGTTAAAGTGAAATTTAGAAAATTGCATACCTAAAAATTTCTTATTGGAAGAAAACAATTATAACATTAAATATGGACGAATTAAGTATATACCAATCACACTAGCAAAAGTATGAGTATGAAAATGAAGAATTGAAATGCATGTAATAAGAGAACGTAGAACACTAATTCACTATCACCCACAGGACATCAAAACTTGGATAACTATCAATGTTTTTCAGCAGCAAAGCTGTCATTATCAATGCGATAATAAAACTAAATATATTACAAAAACAACTTAACAAGAAACCTAAAAGTTACAAGTAAACAACGGCAATCTGATTATTATTATCAGTTGAGCATTAACGAAAACAATGACGAATATGGAATAGGCCCGTTGTCACTGTTCATTAAACACGACTTGTTCTTGTAAATCTCAAACCATCAAAAACATTTAGAAATTTACAATTATCTACTAATCGGTCGAATTAATTTTACATTAATCACATTGATCAATATTATGATCGTAGTTAAGAGAAAAATAATTTTGTTGACATAAATTTATTAGAATTGTCCGGTTGCTCTTGTTTTACGCGTGTCATATAATTATGTATACCTGGCTATTCAAATATTCCAGAACTCTTACATATTTTTGAAATCGTATAATTGTCAAATATGTATATACATATTCAGTTAGCCCTCATATAAGGCGATTAATTCGTACGATGTTATATACAAACCGCGATATAGGGAACTTAGATTTAATATGCAAACCAAGTTAAATCCTGCCGCGTTATATGGAAACCACGTTATAAGAGACTCAAAATTAGTACGAATCAGATTGATTTCTACCGCGTTATATGGGAACCGTGTTGTGTGAAACTCGGAAGTAAGTATAATTACTTGTTAATCACTGTGATTCGTTCACTCACTAAATACAAGATAATATGTCAATTACAATAAAATTTATTATTTAATCGCTTTAATGTGCAAACTTGCTGTGGTTATATGGAATCCGGACTATAAGAGACTCGGCCAATCATACGGATATCATTATAGAAGATTTGACTGTATATAAAAAATATATCATTAATAATATATATTAATTAAGTAAATATTAGAAGTTATTCTATTTTCTAATCTAGATGATCTTTACCTTACTATCACATTTCTTGCTTTTTGAAGTTTTTTGTATTTTAGGAATTCTTATAAGCTTTTAAAGTATTTTCTATAAGGACTTGTTGCCATTTTTTTATGTAATTACTGCTATTTGTCATTGACCAGATAGACGTACTCAAAAAATATAATTTTACAAAGCAATAGGTATATTATAGTGAAAGCTTGATATCTTGCATCTATTGTTTAGAATAAATTTAAACAAAAACTTTTCGACATATTATTTAGGGAGTGTAAAAATATATACCCATATAATATACAGGGTGTATTTGAAAAAAGAGTAAAGAAGAATGGAAAGATATTGTATTAAACTTAAATCCAAAATATTTTGCGCAAAATCCTTCCCAGACGCGAGAAAACAAATCATAAATTTGATATTATTATAATTTACAAAATATTTGTCGCGCCACTGTGTTTTAACGTATATATGTAGCGTAGAGCAGGTGTAGCGATAGGCGATATTTAACATGTGCGCAACGCAGAATCAGATTCAGTATCTTTCGAATCGTAAAACTATCGTATCGTGAAACTGGTAAAAATGTTCGTCAAACATGTCTTAGGTATAGGCAACGTTTTCCAAATCGGCGAACCCCATATCACACTTGCATAACGGATGTCGTGTTCGGGAAACCGATAGATAGTCATCTTACGAAAGTCGTGGACGTGAAAGGGCCCGTTAGGTTTTGCGTGCTGAAGACCGCCTGGACTTTATTGGCAGAAATCCAGGTGTAAATACACGAGAGGCAGCACGACAGTTCAGGGTGTCTAGAGTAATTCCATACATTGGATACATTTAAAATAAAAGTTCATTTATTAATTAGTCTCCGATAATATTTTCATACGTAATCATATTGATATTATTAAACTCTTTTAATATCGACAGCTTTTTTGCGATATCTTGCGTTAGTTAGATCGAGTTAAACATTCTCGATTCATAGACGGTGCAGATTACAATGTATAAGGGAGATTTCAATTTTAGCATTCGCGTCGTAATTGAACATTTTTTTTTTTTGATTTTTCTACATAATTGTATCTTACCATTCTTAATATTTTTTACTTTTATTTCAAATACATCCAATATATTGCTTAAAATAATGTTGAATTATAGCTTACTACTTAAAACTAAAAAAAAAATTGTTTGATTTTTTTAAATCATACTATTTCAAGAACTTTTGTGTACGTGCTCCGGCACATTGTAAAAGAAAGGGGTCATACAGGTTCCATGAAACTCTCCTCACTGCAACCTATTGATTTATTTTATATCCTAAATTCCTTTAGTAAACAGGCCCATGAGAGATTTTCTTAGATCAAGAAGTAGTTGATAAATTTTCTTGCTTCTGTTTACTACTGACTACCTGCATGGGCGTTAATCTCAGCAGCTCTTCCATTCAAGCAGTTGTGTAGGTGCGCATTGCTCCTGTGGCTTCCAGATATACTAGTCGCTCCAATTTTTTCAGTTCACTTGTGCTTTATTGATCTTTGGACACCATACTGGTCTTACAATCATCCGATATGAGTTCTTCCAAAAAGTGTCTGACACATCCAAACTGTCTTTGTAGTCTTTTGGAGAACTTTATGATGAACTTTAGTCTTCGATCGGGAGTAATTTATAGATATTTGATTTCACTAGAATACTTTAGTTGTGTATCATTTAGGCATAATGAGACAGCAACAGTGTTACTTGGGTTGACACAAAGTCCTTCTCTAATACATCAACTGCTAAGGGCTGATTGCATTAGGCTGGTAATAACCTTTTCATCTTTGCCCTTTATTGTAACGACTAGGTTATCTGCATACCCTTATACATTAAAGCTCTTTTTGTGCAGCACATTATGCAGATTCTCGATTATGGGGAGATAAAAACCTCTCTTTGGGGGGCACCAGCACATTTGGACGCCTTGTATATATAATATTCAAGAATGCGCTATAATTTGATGACCTTCATCTAAATCAGAACGTTCTAAAAAGGTGTATTCGCCAAACGAGATTAAATAGCCGTATAATACAGATGGCTTTGAATTATGTATATAAAAATAAAGTATACGACCAGATTTAGTTCAACAACTTTGTACTTCTATATTGACTATACAGAATTTAATTGTATATATGTATATTGTATGTATAGAATGTGTACCGAAGGCAACCAAATATACAGATTGGTACTGGTAAAAAATAATTCCCGACAGTAATTTTAAAACTGTGTCTTACTTTATTGGATTAAAATACGTTTAATAGCTTTCAAAAGAATAGGTTTTTAAAATATCGAAAACATCATCACAGAAAAACAATGACGAACAACAAGCAATACAAATTTCAGGTGAAAATAGACAAGAACGTGATATAAACAGAATGGCAACCGATTTATGCAATATAGAATGATAGGGGAACTTATTTTAGTGCCAACTTAAATTTCTAATTTTACGTGTATGTAGGTACTACATGTAATACAAATTCAAAATTTTATGAAAATTCATAAACCTAAAGCTTATTTTTATAAATATGCTAAAAGTTAGACATGTGTAGATAAATACTGCCATCGAATTTTGAAGAATTTTCACCTACACTGTCTATTCAAATAGTATATCATCATTTTCTTGTATCTAATAGGACTATTTAACAATATATTGCTATGATTCTAAATGATACTATATTACAATTTCCAAGTAAAGTATGTATAATAATAATAATGCACATGCATAACTATATTGAATATAATTTGTAGAGGAATCTTTAACAATTATACTGAGGTACCGTAATTTAAGTTATCATATAGGTACTTTACAATCACATATTATTGAAAAATTATATCAATATGTACATAACTGTTAAATTAGTGTATAGTGAAAATAATTTTTCTGAAGAAGATTTTACTTGCGGGGATGTGTTACTCAGAAAGGTTCTATTTAGTTCATTTTTTGTATGTATGTGTCCTTATAGCTGATAAATTGTTTATTAGAAGTGTGGCCTACGGAACTAATCTATATCCAGAAAGTTATTAATATTACTAGTTGCTCGCTTTTGTTTAACCAAACTTTTCTGAATGTTCCATAACTGATTTAAACTTTTACACTAACTTTATTTATTGTAAAATGAGTTAATTCGATAATTCACACACAATGTTTTCAGGGACTTATTAATGGAAATTCTGATGTATTGGTAGTTTATAATGCATATCTTAAGACACATTTTGTTTGGATTATTCATAACAAATGTAAGAAACGATGATGAATCACAACTTCTAGCCGCAAAACCGCAAGTGCTGGTATTGGCAAAAATAACTTGCTACATCTTAGTCCAGCCATACATTAGATTTCCTATTGCGCGGATGATCCCGGACAATAAATTCAAGTCTATCTATGCAGACTGCCAGTGAGATAGGCACTTTTGCCAATACAATCGTACAGTAGAATATACCGTAAACAGATTAGGTATCGATACCGCTCGCAGGAGTTCACACGGTATATGTAATGTCTAAATGCAAAGTAATACTGACTAAACTGATTTAACGCGGGCTCTGTTTTAGTTTATACAACTATTGGAATATTTAATATAAAAACGTCAGAAAATGGTAGAAATAAGCTATAGTTACATATTTTTAAAATGGTTCATTTATAGTACTCCAGTTCTAGTTCTATATTACTATAAGATATTTTTGACGATGTCGCAGTAGTAGTATTATAGATGGAGTAAACCAAGACAGAAGTGTCTATTTTCTACTAACTACAATATCACTAAGTCTTCTTCTAGAGAAGCGTCGTATTGGTTGCCTATATGAAGAAGAATATACTACTTTTTGATAGAACAAAGAATAAAACATTACATGCTTCCACTAATACATACTTATTCTACCCTCTATAAACGAGATCAATAATTCGCCCTGAAAATGAAAATATTTGTATTTTTGAAATAGTAATACACTTGTACAAGAAAATACTTTTATAGTCATATTGCTATACATATGTATATGTAAGTACTATATAAGACAAAAGTCTTGCATCAAGTTTAGAGAACAACGTAAATAGAGAGAGAAAAGTATATACCATCAGTGACCTGTGCGATCATAATATAAGCAACGTATCCTTAGATTATAAGAAAATAGAGAAATGAAATAACATAAAGAAGGAAGAAAAGCAGGCAAAAAGCTTATTGAATAGATCGCTAACATATACAAAGTAATACATATTCATATTTATTTAAGGTTAAGCACAAGTACTTTTTTCAGAGAATATGTATTCGGATTTTAAAGTGTTTGCATTATTACATATGTAGTTACTTTCCAATAATATACAGTCCGTGACAAAGGTTTAGGACACTACATTTATCATTGTATTTTTAAGCATATCAAGTTTGCATATTTTTCCTATAAGTATTTGTTAAACAAATTTCGCTATTTCTATTATTATTTAGGACATGATTTATTTAAACTTTATAAATATGTAGAATAATAATTTATTTATTTATAAATAATTTTTAGTATTGAGAGTATTGGTAAACTAGCAAACAACTTAAAATACACTTTTTTAATTCATGAATTGAATTAAATTGTCTTTGGCCACTGTATACCCGACGTGGTAAAATACTCCAGGCATTTCCAATTACATATATTAAGATCAGGCGAACGGGCTGGCTCAAGTTTTCACTTTTTCCGTTATACCCTATATAGTCGAGGCACGATATGCACCAATGCACATCATCAATAAATCGTGACGTTAGATTTTACGCCGTTGTCGGATATACTGACAAAATCCGTTAACGCCTAACCTAACACAATAATGAATGAATGACAAGTGGCATCATTGCGTTTCATCAAGTATAGCCAATAACCAAAGCATAAAAGTACTGAAATTTTGGAAATATAATAATTAAATAATTAATTCTTTTTTTACATTTTCATCTTTGATATAACGACTGTTTGTGTTAAAAAACACCATGTTGTAGTAATCTTTCAAATACAATTTAATTATCAACTATTACGTCATAAATATGTAATAATATAAAATATAGTTTCAATTTATTTTGTGTGGTGACGTTGCATATTTATGATATCATTCCATTATATGTTTGATGTTACGTGAATGACGTGCATTAGAACTTATCGTGCCTCGACTATACCTGCCCATATCATTACACTATCACCACCCATCTGTTTACGACTCAGAGCTACTTCCTCCTCCCTTAAATCATGGTAATAAGACTGATAGCCATCAGGACCATATAAATTACATTTTTTCTCATCAGTAAAAATAATTTTTTTGTCACTGTTTACGCCGATAGACACGCGCGGTTACAACTGTTAATCTGGCTTCTTTATGCTGACGTGTTAAAGAAAGTTTTCGTTACAGTCGCTTTCGTTTTAGACAAGTTGTTGCTTTTAGCAGACGTGACCATCTCGTACGTTAGTGTTTACACCTGCCGCTTGTACTATTTGTCTAGCTGTTATTGTTGAATTTGATGCACACCTTAAAATTACACGACGTTCACGTTCTGTTATAACTTCCAGATTTACGTTCTTTTCCGTAATGTTCGCCTTTATTTAAAAAATTATGGACCACATGACGATTTCTGCTCAAATTCGCTGCTATTTTTGCGGTGCCAAGTACGGATTAAACTCATTTCAGTATTGGTCAATTGTTTACTACAAGGCATGTTGATGTGAAGAAAGCAGATTAATGAAATAACATTTAATACATCTTGTAAAGACTTTATTACAAATGTTTTTCTCAGTTGCACCGTAACCGTTGAGAAAAAAATTGAAGCTAATGATGTGGATACACAGAAACAAGGTATGTCGACGCGCATCTTATGCATACGTCATCGCGAAGCATTAATTGTAAAATACAAATCCCGCCTACAAAACCAGCGATTTTAACCTTTCTTGAAATAAATTTCAAATGTAATTTCCTTCGCACGGACGTCATGCGCGGCTTTGACGATACTTGGTTTTGAAACGAGCATACCTCTATATGTGTATCCTGGTTTTCCCCAAATATCTTTTCTCATCCCCACTTTCGCAATGCCAGTACTAGAAACTACTGCACCCAACGTTATATGTTTACAACACGGCTTGCCTAATCAAATTTTTCAATATAATATGTACTTATTTTCTTTGAAATTTATGGGTAGCCTATACTGTTGTCGCCGAGTGTACTTTATGGATTCAAAAATATATTAGTAATATTTTTGTTATATTTAGCAAAATCTATACATGTTATACAACGCTTGTAATAGATTAGTGCATGGAATAAATAAACACTTACTTTTATGCAAGCAAGTCGTCTTAATATTTGTATATAGGTATGTACATACTTATTACAGTCTATTACTTTGTATATATGTAGCTTCAGTTTTGAGTAATAAAAGGCGTTTGATATTATTTCCCTTGTAGAAGTAAAAGGCTAATGTTTTGGTAATATGTAAATCAAAAAGACAGTTCTGTATTGGAGTGAGGAAGTACCACGTTTTATAGTACGAGGCGCCATCTGTCACATATTTTCCTATCCTTAATTCAATCAATGTACTACATGACAAACAGCTGGAAAGGGAACTTCAGTGACAATTCTTTGTTCGCGTTAGTAAAAATAGTGCATTGTTTACTGCGCTTTTTCACTGATTATGAGTAGAAAATAAGTGGAACGCCTATATAACGAATGTTAGGTTACACTTCATATTTTATAAGCTACCTTTAGCTTTTTGTTTCATAACCCTGAACGCAGTAATTTTTAACGAGAAAAATAAATACTTTCATATGTAAGTAAAGACCAATGTCTGCTGGAGACTTTAGACGTAATGCATATTAGAGTTTAGTGCAAGTATTCTTTCAAAGTATGGACTGTCCATTTGTGCATTTCTCGTATAAGCGATATGCTATGCTTTTAAGAAAGCTTTCTAGTACTAATAAAATGTTACTTATTAAATAACTAAGCATGTGTAGTATTTAGCTTAGATGGAGCTAGTAAACGATAATCATTCTATACAATTTCTATTATCATGTTATATTACTAAACTTATACTAAATAAAACAATATTAATATGAGTCCGCATTCGTCCTTATTCGTTATGCATCCTTTATAGCAAACCCAAATGCCTAAATCCATGTTGCAGTTATTAATCCTACTCTAATGTAATTTTATTATTTATATTTTCTAATTAAATAAAAATAATTCATTTTCGATAAATATTATTCAACTTATTAATAAACTTTATGCGAGGAAAACGTAAAATAAATAAATTAACATATTATGAATTTATTGTTATAAAGTAACTAACTATAATTGTTTTACTTTGAGAATGGCTCGCTTTTTATACAAAAAAAATGTAAATTTTAAGTATAAACACATAGTTATTGGCATGATGATCTTACTTTGCAGAAACGTTTGGGATTGATACAGTCAGCATGAAAAACGAGTAATTTTTGAATTTTCCTAAAAAAGGTGTACCTGTCTTACAACTATTTGTACTCCGTATATTTTTCTAATTAGTAACATTTTTCCGTAGATATCTATTCTCTGTGTGCTGACTTTGATGATACGTTTTTTTAGGTGTACGCGCATTTGCAATTTTTTAGATACGAAGTAAAATATGAAACAAATTGTTAATTGCTGTAGGTAGATAATGACAAGAGATAGTTATTTCGAAATGCATAATAAAAAAGAGATAAAGAGCAAACACGCTCAAATTTGGTAATATATACATACAAAAGAAACGCCACACAAAGACACTCCAAAACATGTATTTGTTGTCTGGTTGTCGCCAAACCAAATGTTACAAACTTCAATTATATGGACGAAAAGGAAATAGTAACTGATGGTACATATGTACCTACATCGGTTATACATACGAACAAAACATATAATTAAGATGATGCTTTCTAAGCTTATATCTTCTGAAGTGCACTACTGCAGTAGCTGCTGTGTAAATTATGGAAACTGCAAATTGATGCAGCACTAATGTTAAGTAATTGAAGAATTTAGATGCACTACATATCTGTTTTGGTGTATTATACGGTTTTGTAGACATACCAAAATAAATCATGTACACTTGTACATATGTACTATGCTGGACAGCTTAA
>ML219021.1:8533-38761 GCA_004785975.1 Popillia japonica | reverse complement strand
ACAACGGAATTTTATTGCCCATTTGATGTGAATATATGTATATGTATGTGTGTATGTACAAATGATTTTTAGTTTGTTTAAAATTCGTTAATACTTCAAACTATGACTACTAGAGGGCTGCAAATAATGGAAATTTGATCTGCGTTGAAGGCACTAGCTCTAATAAAAAAATGTAGACGAATTTGTTGACAAATTAGGACATTTATCTGAAAAATATTTCCTTATCTCTTACGCTATTAATTTATGAGGCCTATCATCATAGAAAGCAGCTCCCCCATGTGAGGCTTTTAACGCCCTATACTAGAAACCTTGTCTTGGCCAAGCCCTCGCAATGACATAGCACATGAACTGAGATTTCTTCCTCCTCCTTGCAGAAGCCGCAGGTAGCATCCTCTGCTTTAAGAACTCTTTTCCTGTCTCTGTCGTGGTGATCTTTGCCACCATTCCTTGAACTTACTGTGTGTCCATTCGTTTATGGCCTCTTTAATTTGCGATTTGATGGTGCCCAAGGAGAGGCCAGCCCCCACGAGTGATCTTGACGAACTTTGTCTGTCTAACCTCATTTAGGGCAATTACGCAGTCCCAAACCAGTTTGCTGAACTAATCGCTTTAGTTGTTGCCTAGTCATCAGAGAAAATAGTCGGTTCATCGTGCTACTTCTCTAACGAGGTAATAAATTGTTGCTACTTCAGCTTGAAAGCTTGGGGAAGAGACTGTACACTTTGTACCATCCTCCATAAATTTAGGCGCAGTTAATCAACGAAGTTCAAGTTGCTTGGGATGAGGTGCCACAAGTATATATCGATCATCTCATTTTGCCGATGTCTAGATGTGTACTCAGCTATTGGGTCGCCAAACAGATTATTTTTTTTATCACATTGCCAAAAAATCGAGTTAAACAAACGATTTCTTTTGTGTGTAATATTGAAAACGTTTTTCGGCTAAAATGGGAAAAAATAAAAGAAAAAGAAAAGAAGGTAAAGCAGATGAAATTAATTTCAAAAGTTTTTCCTGGGATACATGCGTGGACTAAAGAGGACAAATACAAACCAAAAGATATTAAAATTTGCAGAAATGTGGAATTTCCAGGTCAAGATTACGATGAATTCTAAGCTCTTTAGTAAATACGTCCGAAGCGGCAGTGGATAAGAGAGGTATGCCTTTAAATAGAACTGAAGTACTCTACAAACGATTCCAAATATTATTTGTTTTGTGCGATGAGCGAGTTTCGAAGATATTATTAATTTGAAAAAATTGGAACTATAGCCTTCCATTGTAAATTCGAATAATTCATAAATTATTAGTAATAATTTAATTTAAGAGCAATTCAAGAGAAAATTTCCCAATGGAGAAGCTTCATACTGTTATTATATTCAAATTTAAGATAATTTCCTTAGCAATTTTACTCACATGTATCGTAAAAATAAGCATTCAGCGTAGTTATGTATGTAATACATATGCTATTTTTACTGCTACGACGACGCGACGTACTAATTTAAAAGCGAATAAGCAAAATCGTTTCTCTGTAGACATGATGGTGTAGAAAATTTCGTTTTCTTTGTATTTAAATATCAGAGACCGTAAAACAAAAAAACAAGTCGTTAAAAATGACAGATGGTGTTCGGAGAACCGAACTGAATGAAATTAAAAATTCGAATATTACCAATAAAAATTTAAAATTCGCAAACCGGAGGCGAATATTATCGCGCATGGTGGTCGTAACTACTTTTAAATAAAGTCCTTCGGCTCGAATCTTAATTACGAATGTTACGTAAAGTGCCTACATACGTATATACGATCGCGAGGAGCACGTTCATAAACCGCTCATTATGTTTTAATTTTCGCCTCTTCTGATCTATCGTTCCCCCCTTTCCCTCGAAAATATCTCAAAATAAATATCGTATAATTACGTGGCGGCGGTACTATACACGAGCAGTCAGCGTCAGGCCTGCTTTAATTCTTTCTCCGGCACACAGGGTCGTACACTTTATTATTCAGGTAGATGATTTCTGTGTTGTTATGCTATTGGTCGCTGGGACCAGGTGAACACTGACACATGCTTATCGAAACACCTGCTCCTGCTGGCAGCCACCTCTCTGCTACCTCGAATTTCTCTGTTATAGGTCAATAAAAATAAGATCTTTATCGTTCGTATACGTATATAGAAGGGTTCTTCACATTCAATGTCTACTAAAATATATTTTTCAAAGTTGTAATAATGCTTCTTATTTAGAAGTTTAGGCACGCGTATTGATAATCTTACAACGCATATCGAACTTATACAATAGTCTATTATATTTTAACTGGTGTAATATCTCGGCGGTTATCTTAGCCGTTGAATCAGACTGGAGTAAATACATGTAAATATGTATACTTAATGAAACAAACAGTGGTGACAATGTTTTCAAAAAATCACAGAAAAAATATGTATAAAGCTGAAATCGGACGTATGTACACTAGCGACACTTTCTAATTGTACGATCTAAAGCATAAAGTAGAGCCTACATATGTAGCGTGGTTAGTAGATAGTTTATTGTATTGTATGCACGTAACTATTAATTAATCTTAAAAACTTAAATTTGACTTTCTAACTTGAACGAATCATGTTTATTCATAAGGAACTCTGAAGAAAAATTAGCTTACTGCTTGCCTTTATATACCACAATGTCTAATAACTCATTTATCAATACTTATCAATAAGTCTGTGGTATGTCATAAAAAAATCCAGAAATACTGAATACAACTTTTTTTGTAGTCGTGTTTACGGAATCGTGGCAAATAACAGATACATTCATTAAGCACATTCGTAACTCTAGCAAAAACATTATTTAAAATATATAAAAAGAGACCTATATATTTTAACATAGCCAATGCATACAATAAACTGCCTACTATCCACGCTACATACATATGTAGCTTCTACTTTATGCTTTAGATCGTACAATTAGAATGTGTCGCTAGTGTACAAACATAGGTTCCGTAATGCACTGCAGAAGTTTGAAGCCAATAATAGCGTTTAATAGAAGCAAATATTTCTTAAAGCAGGAAAATAAGGCTTCTATAGTTTTGTGGGTAATTTAAACAATTATCTCTAAATATAAACTATTTTACAGCATTATACAAAAAACTTCTTAAAATATTTTAAACACTTGCTTTTTATGAGGAGATTTAGAAGAAAATTCACAACATTCTATACACAATTCTTAAAATAAGGAAGCAACCCTCTCCGTGAATGAAACAGTAAGTTAAGAACTCTAGATGGTTAGCTACAAAAAATTTTCACTAGATTTCAAAGATCAATATTAGTATCAACGAACTGTTAACAATATTCAGATAAGCCTTTAACAAATAAGCCCTATTAAGACCTTAATAGCATTTACAGAGAAACAAAATCCAGTCACAAAACCAACATGGGCAAGGCATAGATTGGAAAAATGAGGTGAAATATCTAAGTCTTATCCTGGCCAATAAACTTTTGTGGATTAACCATTATCATGAAGTAAATCACAAGGCAAGAAGAGCTCTAATGGTTTGTAGAATCTTAGCAGGAAATAGTTGGCGTTGTTTGGGGCGCTTGAAGCAAAAGAAATAACTTGGCCACCGCGAGAGCTAATCTTGCCAAAGTGCAAAGATTAGTATGCGTGTGCATAACTGGGACAATGAGAAGCTGTCATGCGGCAGCTATTGAAGTGGTAGTAAACGTTATTCCTCTCCACATTTTGATGGACAACATAGCCAGATGGACCACAAAGTAAATGACCAGAAAAAATGATCAACTCCCTAAAGGTGACAATATCTAGAACATGCCCAGAGACAATGTGCCAAGGATGCTCATCTTTGTAAAAAGATTTATAACAAAACTAGCCACATACTGGCATATAAGCTTTAATAGAAAAAAAGGTAGAGTATTTTGTGCCAGCATGCTAATTTGTGTTTAATTTCCTAATTGAAGTTAAAGCTTAGAGAATGTTGCGAGTATCAAATTAAGACATGTTCAGGACAGCACTGAAATCTGAACTTGTTTCCATTCAATGCTATTAAATATTTGAAGAACGTGATTTTGCTGCAAAAAGTGCTTGACTCATACTTTGGGCAAGAGATAATTTATTTCTATAAGAATACATTCGAAAAATAGCTTCATTTGCCACTTGTTAATAAAGTGTTTTTGCATTTTTGATATGAGTTATTTTTCTTGTTTGATCGTATATTCCTTGGTATCATGTACCAAAAGCAATGACATGGAACACTGCCACGTTAAATCAATTTATTATCATTCCCCAGGCAACACATTTCAAACAACGGCGGTTGCAATTGATGTTTGTATTTGTCGAATTTAACTCCACCACTGTTTGGTTTAGGGATTCGGGAAGAAAAACTGAATAAGAATATTTGTGGAAAAATCTGTGAAAATATTGCCAGCATTTCACCAGAAAAGCTCACAGAAAAAATGTGTAAAAAATGGCCATTTTTGGGTGTGTTTGTTTAACGTTTCTATTTTGTTTTTGTTTCGAAAACCGCGCGCAGACGGATGCAAACTGAAATTACAGTGCATTGAATTCAATTCTAGTGTGAAAGTTTAAATCCTCCAGTGAGATATGGTAAAATAAATAAAAATTTGGTAACTTTTTATTAAAATGCGTCGTCAGTGCAAAATCAGTTTTATTCCGTTTACTATGTGTGTAAACTGTGATTTATTAGTTGAACATCTAGTTGTTTCACAAAAACACTAACATTTATGTTTGAAAACATTAATACGGCTTCTCCTTTAAATAATTTGCCGGTATCTTACGGAACAAGCATTAACTCATCGCAAATTATTTTCACAGAAATACTTACACAGTTGAGAAATCTTTGCTATTCAACATCGGTTTTGTCACTTTTCACGCTGAAGCACCTACATACACAATTCAGAACACTTCCATATTCCTTTTCGCTACTTTCTCGGGCCGCAACCTTTTCAGTTTGCACGTAAGTACAAGAGCGTTTAAATTATTAATTCGTAAGTGCACCGAGAGAATGTTCCTAGAGCTAACTCTTCAGCAATTTTAAAAAGTTACTGCTGCAATATCCAGCAACGCGCGAACAAGGCAACGGGATAGAGTTTCCTTTGAAATTATTTTCATCAGACTAAAACGTAGTTAATATTTCACCATGCTGCGTTGAAAGTATTAGAAGTCGAAAACAACTCGAGGGTATGCGTTGTTATTGTTGCTTTACATGTAGGCATAACTACAAAGGGAAAGTGTAGAATACGACGATGTTTTGTGTCAAGTGCGCTCGTATACCTGTTGATATTTTATTCAGTTCGCATCCAGAGCCGCGTTTTATACGGGGTCGTTCGCTGCGAGCATTTATTAAAGACGTATATATATTGAAAAGTAAGGATAAGCATTTTATATTGATGAGAGGCTATGATCTGAAAAACAAAACTGGATTAAAGCTTTCTCCAAAACAAAATTGTAAAGTTCTATAATCATGTACACAAAGTTTGAAAACTTGTTACTGAACATTCCGTATAATAAGATACGATTAGATCAATGCTTGTCATCATACGGGGAAATATTAAGGCGAAAAATTCTTAGTTATTACTTTGCCATAATGTTGCAGAACTATTAAATCAACGATTTCCATGATACTTCACCTGAATAAAGAAAGCTACATCTCCTTTTAAACAAATAATCCCCTAGATTTGCAGTGAGGAAGATCCTGCTAGTGTTCGAGAGTTAATTACTTTCCGAAATGATAACTTTGTACGTATATAAACAATTCTGTATAGCAGATAACTTTACTTCGTTCTTATCACAATGTAAATCATCAATTTTTCCAAGAGCTAAGTTTAATAATTATACGACCTTACTGCTTCATTACAATTTATGCCCGACAATAATTTTATACAATTATCGCGTTATGCATTGCTTCGAGATTTATGAAAGAACTTGTCCCGCTTGCGCTTGGCATTAATTCGCGGAAATTAATTATAAATTAAGACGAAACGAAACAGTTTATTTTCTCGAACAGGTATAAAACGAAATTAAAAGTAGCTAATCGTGCAATTACGCAAGAAAAATGATTTGCCATAAAAACATACAGCGTGCGTGTAGAGTATTACAATAAACCCCATTAAGACTACCTTAATAACATTTCCCAGAAAAAGGAAATCTAGTCAAACAACCACAAAAATTGATGGGCAAGCCATACATTGGAACAAGGAGGTGAAACATCTAAGTCTGATCCTAGCCAATAAACTTTTGTGGATTAACCATTAGCATGAACTAAATCATAAGGCAAGAACGGGTCTAATGGTTTGTAGAATTTTAGCAGGAAACAATTGAGGTTGCAACCCAAAAATACTGCTTTGGATCTACACAGCAACAGTGAGACTAATGATCACTTGCACGGCAGTGGTTTGAAGCAAAAGAACTAACTTGGCAATGGCGAGAACTAATCTCCCCAAAGTGCAAAGTTATTGAAGTGGTACTAAACGTTACTCCTTTCCATATTTTGGTGGACAAGATAGCCAAAAAGACCACAAGATAAATGACCAGAAAAAATAATCAACTCCCTAAAGGTGACAACACCTTGAATCAATGTGCCAAGGATGCTCACCTTAGTAAAAAGATTTATCACAAAGCTAGCGACATACTGACATACAAGCTTTAATAGAAAAAAGGTAGAATATTAAATAGAGTATTCTGTGCCAGAATGGTAATTTGTGTTTAATTTCCTTATTGAAGTTAAAACTTAGAGAATGTTGCGGGTATCAAGCCGAGTCATGTTCAGGACAGCACTGACATCTTGACTCCAAATGAGGTTATGTAGAAACGGTTTGACATTATTTGGATTTGAGATTTGGTGTATTATAGATAAATACTCACGTTTTAATGTATGTTTCAAAGAGACGGGTGTTTGTCTGAAACAGTCATCTTAGTTTCTTTAAATGGCCACCTATTTTGAATTTAGTGTCATTGGGCAGATAATTTATTTAGAAACTCAAAACAAAATCAAAAAGTATGTTAAGTGAACAAACTGCCGCAAAGAAATACACAAATGAAATAATTGAAAAGCGAATTACTTACTAGGTTTCTATGGAATTACATAAGTGTGTTTATACTATCTGTCAAGATTTATACGTTAGTAGGTATTACCAATTTTTGGATGGAAATTTTGGATGTAAAACAAAATGTATAGGCACAATCCGTAGACTTAAGTGACAGTTAAAACTAAGAGAAATGTATGTAAAAATGACAGTTTTAAATGACATTTAACCTAAATGCTCTTGTAAGACGTTTATAATAGTACCTCAGCAAAAAATTGCTTCGGTAACCCCCCACAATATTCTTCAACAGCTTGTTTGAGTTCTTAATCAGAAGCAAAATGCTTTTCACGGAGATGCTTTTTTAAATTTTTGAATAATAAGAAGTCTAACTCTATAAACCCACAGTCATTGATTATCTGCTGAACTTTGTTTGCCGTATCAATCCGACAATTGTTGTGCAGTTTTTTGTGGATAAGAATGCGGACGTTTTTTTCTCCAGAGCAGTTTTTAAATTTTTAATTGGGTTTCCGTAGGCCTCTCCATTTATGGTAGACCCTCTCGGCATATATTCAATGAGCAAGATTCCTTCAGCATCCCAGAAAACAGTTGCCATCAGTTTTTTTCCAGAAAATTGTGGTTGGCCTTTTTTGTTGGTGAAAGCCCTTATGAACCTACTGCATGGATTCTTGTTTAGTAGGAGGGTTCCAGTAATATACCCAAGTCTCATTCCCGATAATAATTAGTGATAAAAATGTTTTGTCCCTGTCCAACTCGACCAAATTTTCTTGGGCAACTTCTTTTCTGTACAGTTTTTGTTCAGGTGTAAGCAATCTGGGTATCCATCGTACAGATATCTTCTTCATACTTAAATCGTCATGCAAAACTTCGAGGACACTTATTTCGGGTATACAGACTTCACTGGCAATGACAAAGATCTTTACATGCCGATTTCTTAGTACCAGATTTTCGACATTTTGCACAATGTTTTCAGTTCGAGCTTCAACGGATCGTGCGGACTTTGGGTCATCATTGATTGACTCTCGGTTCCATTGAAAGAGTTTAGATCATTATTTACTTGGAAATAAGATGGTGTATCTTCCCCATATACAGCAACCATTCTTTCATAAATTGCTTTTGGACCATTGCTTTATTACGCTGCGATGTTCAACCTTATTTTCACTCATTTTATCTAGAAATAGACAGTCTCAAATCTCTATAAACAGCAGAAACTAAACACAACTGAGGACATGTACTTCTAACAGTGACAGCAATTTTTCTATGATTTGTTTGACATCGTCACTCTTTTGTTTCATGGTTAGGTAGATAACATAAAACTACGCCCTCGTAATTGATGAATTTGGCGATCGTTGGACGACTCATTTTGAAGCTTGTCATGTATTTAACGACAGTCACCAAAAAAGATTTCCAATTAGCAGATCTACAATATCGCGTACAGTGCAACGAGTTAATGAACTAAAAAGTGCAAAAAATCGTCCTACTCTTGGAAAACCGACAACAGCTAGAACTGATGACGTTTCATTACAATTTTTGCGATGTTTGTTAAACCTCGCAAACATGAATCAGCACATTCTCGCAGCAGATCATGATGTGTTCGAAGGATCAATCAGAAAAATATTAAAGCAGGCCAAATCTCATCATGGTGGACGGAAGCGTCCACATGTGTATTTTCTCAGTAGTCAAAAACAAGCTGGAAAATGCAAGCGCTCCCTGGTAACGATGCCCGAGCGGTCATCGGTCAATCCTTCCACCATCGGAATACCATGCAAAGAAAATTGTAGAAGACGAAAAAGGAAGAAAGATCATCCGTACCACCACATCTCTGTACTTCATGAACTCTTAGAAGACCATTTTGATAGTAGGTTGCAATTTGCAAAGTAAAAGCTGATCAAAACTTTACTGTAGATACTGGCATCCGAATAATCCGCATGTCAACTTAGAAACTCACACCCAATATCCAGAAAAACTTAATGTTTGGTGTGGAATATAGGATGGAGTTGTCATCGGACCAATCTTTATACATATGCGGTACATTAACAACTGCAAAACCAAATTCTACTAAAAATGAAACAGATTATGCCAAATTCAATAAATTGACCCATTTCGATCACCAAGTTCTTTTATTCTTAGACCACAATTTCCCAGTGCAATGCAATGGACAAAGGGGTCTCATTGAATAGCCTCCTGGATCTCCAGATATGACGCCCATAGATTTTTCTTCTCGGGATACTCAAAAGTTGCTGTGTATCGCAATAGGCCAATAACGTTAGATGAACTAGAAGCTCGCACTAGAATTACGATCACAAACATTTCTCCAGCATACATGTCGATTGCTCTGAGAACTTTTGTTGATGGACTACATAGATTCTGTCAAGAAATAAATGACCAACAATTTGAGCATCGTTATAAGATTCTTTGATCAAGTAACTCAAGTTTCAATTATTTCATTTATTCCTTTTACAGCACTTTATTCACTTAATGTAGGTATCTGTTTTAGTTTTTGACTTGCTGTATTGTGTTTTTGAATAAATAACTTGCCAAATGACTGGTGCAATACTTTCTACGAACCCTGTATGTACATATGTAGATTAGAATTACATTTTAAAATAAGTTAATCATGCTCTGTACTCTTCCAATTGATGATAGAACTGAAATTACTTTTGTTAAAAATGCCCAAGACGCAACTGGCGCTTTGTGAATCCTGGCTAACGTTTAAACGAATATTTCCATACGATTTATTCAAAGTAATTTTGAGAGTTTGTGTATCGGATACCGCAATGAACCGCGTTTAATTGAAACATTTTAATAAGATTAAATGTTTTCCTAAATTGGATTTTCTCCCGCGTAGATACAGATTTTTTCAAAGCGTTTTGTCGGGTCGCCTTTCCAGGCGGTTGCAGCAATAAAAACCAAATCGCCTTAATATAAACAACTACCTTTTTTTACGCTGCGTACAATCCCTTCGACCAGCCACCCTATACTCTGAAATAGTGCTCTACCCTTTCCCATAGTATCACGTCTATTACATTCCTGGCATGTCGACTGTTTCGGGAGTGAAAAGCTTCCACTTGACTTTAATTTGCAAAAGCAATTCGCATTTCCGTCGTGGCATTCAAACTTTTCACTTTATTAAATGGACCTCGTGCATTTTGTCTTTGTTACTGTTTTCATTTTGTTTTTCGACTATACTATAGCTTAAATTTCGTAGCTGAGTATGTAGTGTTTATAAAATGAGCTATATTAAATGAGTGTATTCATTTTCTCTGGCAGTGTCACACTGTAGAATTAAATCAACAATTTTGAACTTTCAACATCCAAAAATCGTGTATCCATTCGAATTGTAATGTAGCTCTTGTTTGCTACTCTTTTCTTTTTAATTCACCTTTAAGAGAGATTCAGTACGGAGATTGTCAGCCAGCGGTTTTATAAACCGAACCCGTTTCAATGTCGTCTGCGTTTTATTTTCGAGTTCTGTCTTCTGCTTTTCGGCGGGTATACCGTGACTGTAATAAGCGTCAGGGGGCGGGCCGGAACGCGCAATTTGTCGTCAAATAAGTCCCGTTAACGTTT
Organism: Popillia japonica; assembly: GCA_004785975.1. Classification (NCBI taxonomy): domain Eukaryota; kingdom Metazoa; phylum Arthropoda; class Insecta; order Coleoptera; family Scarabaeidae; genus Popillia; species Popillia japonica. The sequence goes on along the minus strand of ML219021.1, from coordinate 28,137 downwards.
GACTCGCAAACCTCGTCAAACCCGGTCGCTTTGCCACCGGTAGAAATGGAGAATGGAAGAGAGCTTCCCGACTCAGTTCGCATTTGTAGTTTTCTTTCAAATATGCAGGCGCGTAATTTTCTTCGGAGACGAGCTCTTCCTCATTTGTTTCGGTCTAATTTCGTCCGTTGTTGTTGTTGAATGTAGTTTCTCAGACGTTTATTTCGCGTTTTAGATGTTGAAAAAGCGAACTGGAACCGAGAAAAAGAAAACGAAGAATGTTAAGACAGGAAAAGATATACGAGAACGGGGGAAAAATCTTTATTATTACTTTGCCGGTGCTGTGGGTAGTGTTTCGTGACTGAAGCGAGAAGAATTTTTAAACATACAAAAATTACAGTTTGGGGCTAAATTCAAATGGGATTGCACCCTCGTCGTTTCAAAGAGGAAGAGTGGTATAATTCTGGCTAGACGATTGCACTTCCACGCCCAAGAGACTGCAAAAAGTGCCTGTCTAGGCATGCAGAAGCATCAAAAACCCAATTAGGTCAGTCCATAATCTAGCAATTCTGACTAGTATATGATCACAAATATTTTGACATTATGAAAACTTGCTTGTTTGTGAGCAGAGAGTTCCGACCGTCTTTTTTTTACTACAACTTCTATGGATCGTTTAATTATAAAACTGAAACGAATGGTGCCCTTATTTGGCAGTTGTCTGATAATATCCTCGAATTGTAAGGATTTCGTAACAGACTTCTATCAACGATTCAAGATGCAAAGCCATGAGGTTTGCTTGAAAAATTAATACACTGTCAACCGCCATTTTTATCGGGAATGAGCCTTTTGGAAGTCCTATGTTAAATATCTTCATGTTACCTTAAATACGTGCTTTAAAACCCAACAATTCTTAACATGGTTGCAAGTCTCACCTTTAGAAACTTGATGTCTTTCAAAATGCGGTTTGGCGTACCATTGTTGCTGCTCTGTAGTTATGTTGGACAGCCAAAGCTTATGTCAGAATGTTTGCCAAAAATATCATGGAAAGGATTTCTTGAATAAAAACCTCCTCAGCCTCACCTCACCTAGCACTCAGCTGGATTCCAAGAATTTAGGAGGGTGAAGGACGTTTGAGCCAATTTTGGGTAAAACTAAGTTTCTAAATAGGTTTACCTCTAGAGATTCCAATTCTATGTAGGTATTTCCTTAGACTACGCTATACTCATCTCCTGATAGATGCTTACATGGCTTCCCGATCATCCGTTTCCTATTTATCAACTCTTCAACGTAGTTCTAGAGCACCTGCTGTGTTTTTGTGATCCACTCTTCCACTGCACCGCGTATTGCAGTCCCAGTTATTGCCAGACCCGGTTCTGGTCCACTGAATATTGTTGCAAAAACTTTTGTTGCCAGCTTGTTTGTCAATTCGTTGCCTGATATGCCCCGGCACCCATACCAACGTAATTTTGTTATGTTAGGTCAGAATTCGTAGGTTTTCCAGACAGTCCAAAGCTAGTTTTGTAGTTATCTGATGAGATGCTAATGTTTTTGACTATCCGATAGGATAAAAATTAGCTGACTTCCAGAGTATTTTTCGAAATGCCCTTCGGACACATGTCTCTATTGCTAGCATTTTAATATAACTTGTAGGTTCTTTTTGAAAAGTACATTAAGATTGTTTAACACAACTCTATTAGGTATATGTATGTAGTTTAATTAAAAAATCCATTAATTATACTGTAGGTATATTGACATTAAGCCTTTCTAATGTGTTGATGGGTAAGGTGTCTAAATAATTAATCACGATATCTAACTATACTATATGTAGAACATCAGTACACATATTGGATTGATAGTATAATATTAATATATTCCCTATATTTCGCAAAATGCGAGTAGTATTAAGTAATACTATAACGCACTACAAGAAAATGGTATTCCATCATAACTAATATGTAATACTGTTGAAAATGATTTTCAATAAAAGCCCAACAGAATCTGGATCTCATTTAAAATTAAAGCAGATATAGGAATATTATGTAACATCTCATGCCATGTTTAGTAGGTATAATTAAGTACGTTATACAGGGTGACATAGAAAGAATTACAATGCATAGCAACATGGGATGCGATTGCGTTTTGTTTTCAAGGTACAAGCTGTTGAAGTCAAAAGGCTTTCATTAAACACAATTTCCAATCTTCGTGTTAATGACTAACGGCATCTTTGAAATATGTTAGCACTATTATGAAATCTACCCAGCAGACTCCACAGTTGTGTGCCATAATTGTTCTTCACTATTTATTTCTGCTGAATGCACTTCACATTTCATAGATCCCCAAAATGAAAAATCAAGGGGATTAAGGCCAGGACTAGAGCTGATCATGGTATAGGTCCCTCCACAACCAATCCACTTATTTCCAAATTTTCGTTGCAGAAATTCTCTTACTCTCCTAGAAGAGTGAGCTGGCGCTCTGTCATGCATGTAGCACATTCTTCTTATAATATTCAATGAAACATCTTTTAATAAAGTATTCTGTTAATTTTCTAAAAAATTTCGATAGAGTTCGCCTGTCAATCGTCTGGGCATCGAAATGGACCAATTAGATAATTGTCGATTATAGTTTTGCCTTTTATTTCGCAGCCGCTCCTAAAATTGTAAACTCGCTCGGAAATTCTGTTCCAAGAGGTAATGAAATTTTTGAAAATGGAATGGATGAAGAAGTTGTTTGTTTGAGGACTTTCCTAATAGATTCATGATTGGCATTCGGTATAGCTTCACTTATTCTCCAGATGCTTATTCTAGAATTGTTTTCTACTATCTGCAAAATAGCTTCTTCATTTGCAACACGACGAGTGCTCTTAACCACAGATTCATATTTGGTTTTTGAAGCAACCACCTTCTCCCAAACGCCTGTAAATATCCTAACATTAGGAACTTGCCTTAATGGATATCTCTCTCGATAGATGCGTTGAGCTTCGGAAGAATATGAACGAGCTTCGCCGTAATACATGATCATGCCCCACCATTTTGAACGAAAACTTTCAATAATCTAAGTTAATATTGCTTTCACATTTACCAAATGTTTTGTTTCAAGAGAATAAATTTTGAATTGCCTAGGTAAAAGTAAAATACATAAACAATATAAAAAACAGTTTATAACTTGAAAAAGAATATCATATAAAATGTAAATATAATTCAGTAAAGGATATATATAGGAACCTCAATGATATATTTACAGCAAAAATACTTCTCTTTCCATCTACGGGAATTACCTAATCAATGTTAGTTATGTTGAATATTCTTGGAATAAAACAAGATGACATTCGTATAATACATAAAGTCAGTTACATCTGGTTATCATACAAATACCTGCACCTTACTTACTGGAATTCAACTTATAAAACATTCACTAGTGCTGCTGCAATATCCTGAAGTGTGTCCGCCAAAATTAGATTTCTCCCAAAGAAAGGCAAATATTTTCAAAGGGATGTTGCTGATATTAAATTATGCAGATCTCATTTATTCTCAAGAACTTTTATAAACACCATAGCTTTTGCGGACTGTTTCTGAATTGAGTTTGGGAAACAAAAGCCGTAGGCAAATACGATCCACAATCACAACATAGTTAAGAAATGCCCGAACAAACAAGATTTTTTCTCTTTATCCGATACAGAAGTGTTCGAAATTTTTTGTGTATGGTTTCCCTCAACTGACAAACAATTTCATGTTTATTCACTAGGTAAAAGCTAAGAACCAGTTCTGATGTACTTCTTAACACAGTAAGAGCCATAAATCACGAGACAAACTCTACCTATAAGTATCTATACATCGTGTATACGAAACACTAACATAATTCCGACACAGTAAGAATTTAGGAGACTCGTTCCTATTTCGCTTACCTGATTTTTCGTTTTGCCGCAAACAACAGCTGTCGCTTTCGAGTGGTCCTTGACTGAATTCAGTTCTTCCCTGATCGCCATCAGTTCCGCTTCGTATTTGACGTTCTTGTTCCTAGCGATTTCCAACTCCCGGTTGAGATTCGAGACGTCCGTTCTTAATAGACTTAAATCAGTGTCGAGCTGTTCATGGTTCTGGAGAATGACTGTCGCATTGAGCGTTGCTTGCACTTCAGCCAGTTCCGTTTTTATTTCGCTCACGCCGTTTGACAGCCACTTCAGCGTTAGACGTTCGTTCTTGTCCTGTTGCGAGGCGTGCTGCTTGTGGATCTTGTGCAATCCGCCCGTTCTCATTTGTTCTATATCGAACCTGCGAAGAAATAAATCTATCTTAACTACCAAAACATTAGAGTCTTGTTTTATGTTATTAACTTATTAAAAAAATCTAGCGGTCTAAAATATAAAGAAGAATAAAAGAAAGATTTATGCAAATTAGTACTACGCGAAAATTTTACGTTAAATCACTTAAAACGTCCTCTTTTATACCGTCTTATTAACGTACGAATATCTCCTTACTCTTTACACTAAATTTAAACTCATGCAGGCCATAAGGGCGAAGACCTTAATCGGAATGTGAAAAGAATGCGGTAAACACGACACATCCACCATTCATCAGTATGTACGATGCAGGTGCTACGGTAAACTAGCTTTCCATTTACGAAACTATCTCGGGAAGATCAAAGGATTATCCTCGTTGTCTCGTGTGTCTGATGCACACGCTGAACTTGGCAAGGGCCCGGAGAAGTGTTAATGGAACGACGGATGCAGGCCAACTATACGTACACTATGTACGTATGCTAAATATTAAAGAGGTGGATCTTAAGCTTTGGGGGATCACTAGAGACGCAATCGATAAGTTTAGACTGAGTTGATATTATCAGCTTTTGTTTTATGAACATTTCTATGTTAAATAGAAATGAATTTAATCGATACATGAACACTACCGTATTTCAATATTTTGATTAAACTACGCAAATTCTGGAATAATAATTTCGAGCTCGTGCGGATTAAGAGATTGTTTACAATTTCGGGTATACAGCAGATATATATTATGGATAAACAGATCTAAATAGATAGGTTTGCCCAGTATATGCGGTATTTTTTTCGTAAACCAGGAACGAACAACAGCCACAGGTAAAGCGGGGCTTTTCGATTAATCAGCAATCAAAGTTGGACTTATTTTATGTTGTTTTCACTTGTTTGTTTATATTGGTTTGTTTACTCAGCGAAGAGTATTTATGTACAAACATGGGTTGTTGTGTAGAATTGTAAAGGAAATATATGTACATGCTATGCAAGTGTACGTCAATTTTAGGAATCAATCGATTCATTATATTTACGTAAGTATGTAGAGGTACATACGTACGGTCATATAAGCGTATGAAGCTCATATGAGAACACACTAGAACTGTGAATGTTTATGGCAAAAAATGCTTCAGCATAGAAATTTTTCTTTGCAATATTTCTAAACGCTATGTTCCGAAATGAAGAGAAAATACAACGTAATAAGAGCAATACAGGGTGCCCTAGAAATAAGAAGCAGGAGTAGCAGCAATTGCAAACTGGAGTGCTAGAAAAAGTAAATCAAAAATATGAAGTCGCTATTCATACGTAAATTGCAGAAAAAAGTAAAGAATTCAATTGGCCTTACGCCGGGCCCGAGATAATATTTTGTTTAATTTTTAACGACGTTAGACAAAAATAAGTCAATAGTTTGATATTTCCTGTAAAAAGACCAGAATTATCTGAATCGTTGAATTGAATTTATAAACTACAAATTGCAAAACCTTGCAGTTGTTCTCTGTTTCCGCCACCGAAAAACTTAGTCAGCTTTGTAGAAAGCAATCGATCACCTAGATGCGTTATTGATATTAGTTGAGCTACTACAGTTGGCGAAGCTCCTTATAAATAGTTTGGCTGTTGATTTATGAAGACTTACATACATACGATTATAAATTGTTTGCACTTTTCACTATATCAGTTTTATCTACGTTGTTATGTTTCAACAATTCTACCAAATATTCCAAAGTTTCTGGTACAGGTACACTCGGAAAAAGACATACGTCAAATGATACTAGAATTTTACCTTGTTTCAACTCAATGTTGTTAACTTTATCCACAAATTCAATGAAATTTTGGATAGTTAGGTTTTTAATATGTAAGATGAAGTTCTTGTATTTGTTAGAAAGCTACTTGTGGAAGTGTATAAAAGCAAGAAACTCAATGTTAGTGAGTTAGTTACACGTTTTGATATTGGTAAAACCCAGTATCACCCTGTATACTGTTGAAATTACCAAAATTAGTCTAGCTAGTGCTACGTTTGGTCAAAATCAACCAATGCAGCTGAGCTGATTTGATTAGTTTGGGATTTTATGAGACAGTATCAGAACTTACCGCTGATTAAATGACGTCAAGAAAACAGTAGTAAAAGCTCCAAAGACCCCAATAAACAATCGAGTACCTACAAGTTGATATTCCACAATGGATTTGCCCAGCCCAAGGCGGTGGCGTGGGTATTACGGTGTAGACAATATTTTCATGGAAAACATTGAGATCCATAACCCTCATACAACAATTCTTGACGTCTGTGCACTACTTCAACATCGTTGCAGACTAGCTTTACCTGTTCATGACAACAGTTTTTCCGATGAGGAAGGCGGTCATAAGGATTGAATGGCCATTGAGTGGTTCGAGGAATAGTTGGTGTGTGTTTGGTGCCAGATACCTCAGACTACCTATCAGCACGTTGCGGTGTCAATGCCACATCGGATGCTGGCAGTTCTGAGGGTTAAAATTGGTCCTGCATGTTATTAACAGGGTGGTCATAATGTAATGTATATCTTCACTAAAAGATAGAAAGACAATAGTAACAAAAAGTAATTATCGCTTATTACAAAACGAGTTGACTTGGTTGAGTTGGTTGTCAAGTGGCTTTGAAAATGGGATTTCTTCGCTTCTCGTGGACATCGCAGGTATGGTTATCAGAGCGCATGCTTGAAGTTCCTTGACAAATCAAGTGCAACAAGGCTTAGAATAAAAACTAGAAAATGTAGGGCCATCTGTTTCTGAAGAAGAGAAAGTGGTCGACCATCACCATCACCATCACAATGTTTGTTTTCTGATACTATTCCATTCCAGTGCTGCTATTCCTAAGTGCCCGCAAGCTGATTTTGATGTATAAAACCCATCGTCTCTCGTTTTAAATATCTCTCCAGATATTGCTGGTCTCTTGGATCTTTAATAGTTGTCAAAACTAGGTATAAATTTTTCAACTTCGAGCAGACACAAGATTGCACTGGCTAGATCAACTATTTAGATTGCCTCACCGCTCGACAATATTATTAGTCAATACTTCCAGAAGCTGGATTCTGATAGAGCTACGCACTGAGTTTTTTTCATCTGGAGGGTGTGGCTTGATCTTGATCAAGTATGAAAAAATATTAGGTAAGGCGGACGTACACTCTCTAGCGTGTGTAGACAAACAATGATGGGTCGCCGTTACGTATACGGAGTTCCGTACAATTGTTAATGACGGTCCACCAAGAAGTTGTAATAAGTGAAAAGCTTTGCAAAAGAAATAAAAATGTTAAGTGAAAAATATGAAGCTCTTTATCTAGTTTAATGACGAACAATACAATTCATACCAATTTTTATCGGAAACGTTAGTAGAATTGCATATAAAATATGAATGCAATGCGCTCATATTTCAATCAAATTACAGCTGTCGTTATTTTCACGTCGCTATCTCCAGTAAATAAATCCAACTTCAATCGAGTTTGCGACGGTCTCCAAATTGTCGCGACACATGTAGATATCCTTCCGAGAGTTATACTGTTTGTTGTTCGAGCCGCATATCCTCGACTGAAATTCTCGAGAATATGTAACATATGCATGTATACATACATACATTATATACGTATCAAAGCTGCCTCTCGAGTTCCTCATTTGCATCTAATTTAGACGCCGTTCTTCTTATTCCCGTTCTTTGACAACGATAGCACAACGACTTAGAGGATTCTATTTATATTTTCAAGAAAAGATCGTCCTCGCGATATGAAATCTTGTACTTAAAGCTACATACATATTTAATATTCGAGTAAGTAGAGGGAGAATCTACGATACGATATTATACTGGCGTTGTAGATGATATGTGTGCCCTAAGGGCAAACATTTTTTTCTGCGAGTAATATTTAGGTAAGTATCTGTTGTTTTTTGTATTTTTTTTCTTGAGAAAGGATTTCACTGCGAGATATTGTTAAAAGTTGGTATACATATATATATTGATACAGAAAGGTTGCCTGTGAAATTTCCTTATCATTTAGACATTATAATATAATCTAACCACAACATGATCTATCCTGAATTATATTCAAACTCCCAAGCAAGGTTGTTTGTTGAGGGAAAAATTTTCAGTTAAATTTAATGTTATCTTTTGCAACATTTACACGAAGTAAAAACAATAGAGGCTTCCCTTCGGAACACAAAGCACGACTTGAAAAATTCAAAATTTATGAATAATGAAAATCTTTGTTTGTAATTAATCCATCAAAAATGAGGAGGATGCGAACATTTCGCAGCAGGTTTTGTTCGCCTTTTTTTCACTTAGATTTTTTCCCTACAAAAATGTACTTTAATTAGGTATTAACGGATGGCACGGAGCACGGTTGCGGTAGGTACAAATTCTATGCGGATTACCAGACCGTGTCAGTCTGGGAACCGTATTTAGGACGAAAAAATGCAGTAGAAAGAATTTCCGTAAAATGTTCTTTCACGGTTTTAACAATGTGTGTGACTGAAGCTTGAACTTTGCCATTAAGTGGAGAATAAATCAAAGCAGATTTTTGAAATATGTAGCATGCATATTCAATTTGGAATGAATTTTCCTTTTTTAGTAACTACACGGAGAAAAATTTATAGTATTTATAAGTATAAATATACTGCATTTTAGTATAATTTATTGCTATATATAGGACAGCAACATAGCATACTAAATTTAACAATAAATTTATTCCTGGAAATTAAGTACCTATTATACTTCAATTTACTATTTTTTATAGTAACTTTAAGTAAATTGCTTGTACTACAATTAGCAATAATTTGTACTAACAGATTTACAAAACCTTTTCACAAATACAAAGACCGCGTCATACTGCGTCTCATTCTTTTTACGTTCGAGCGCCTTAAACCTTCTCTCTCTCATTTCATTAGTGTTTCAACGTGCATAAATTGAAACTACCTTTATTTAAAAACCAATATAAATACTTTTAAAAACCAATGAACTAGTTTTGCTAGATGTTGTAAATAATTTTTATTTAAAAATTTCATCAAATGTAGCAAACCTTTTGTTTTAATCTTAAAACATTTTGTTTTAAGATTTTAGCAACAAAATTGTTGTTGGCCATTAAACACAGTGTTCGTAATTTTAATACAATTTATACTATTCATAAGTATAAATTTCTAAATAAAATGTTTTGCTGCCACAGTTTTCTCAGTGTACCTACTCTTCGAGAATTTTCGCGAATTTTATTAGTTTAGGAATTAAATTGCTATTCACTAGGCGGTATACAATATTTTAATACTCAGAATGAAGCGTGGAGATGTTTTGCAAGTTAATCTAAACAAGTACCTACCTCTAGTAAAAAAATTATTGGTACACTTAGGATAGGGACAAGTTCTAATTATATTCGTTTTCAAAACTGGCTGTTGATTATAATATATCCGAAAATTTTATAAAATAAACTTGTACGTTTCGGTATTTATAGCCTTAATTGTGATTGACATTATTCACTCACCATTAATTCCCATTTTTCCGCTAAATCATTTTCATTTTAAACGTCCACATCAGCTACCTCTAACACATATCGACAGTTTCAATATCACCCACCAGAAATAAAGAAGAACGAATACACATACATATATTTTTCAAAACAGACATTTCAATGTTTTCATAATGAAAGTGGTAATTAAGTTCGATTTGGACGATATAGTTTTAGCGGCTTATGTAATTTCGTTTTCAAAAATTGGTTAATTAAGTAATGCAAATGTGTACCGCCATCCAATGCGTATGGAGCAGATGGAAATAGAGATGCGGCGACTTTGAAAAACTGCTTTTTAACAAGATTTTAGCAGAAGTTTTTAACTTGAAATATGATATAACTCCGACTACGTTGTATGTATCTACACTGGCATCCGTTAGTTTTGATGGCAATAATTAATCATGAAATATCAAGTTTAATATCAAATTTTAATGATTTATTAAACAGTTCTTTTTTCTGTTTTCATTTCGTAAAGAGTGCTCTGTTGCATCAGTTTTCTTTAAAAGTTTTACCTTACCTCACTGTAATTTTCCTAATTACAATTATCTTATAGCTATTACCTACACCATCAAAATGGAAATACAGCAATATTACAAGACTTTAAGCATGATATTTTGTAGCAGGTCTTCTTCAGAATAAAGTATAATAAAATACGTGCTTAACTTATTTATAGTTGCAAAAAACTTTCAAATACTAGTGTCATAAGTCTTTTTCAAGTTTGGGGGTGTTCGTTAATACAAAAGTATACAGGTTGTCCCAGCAATAAAAAGGCGGAATAGCAGCAATCGCAAGTTGGAATGCTAGAAAAAATAAATCCAAAATATGAAGTCTCTATTGGTACGCAAACTGCAGAAAAAATAATAAAGAATTCAATTCGCTAATGCCGGGCCTGGAGGAGTGCGGTATCAAGCGAACGAAGACTGCATAGAGGCATGTATCACCATTTTCCTTCTATGAAAAGAAAAATGCACGTCTCTATACGAGGGTACTAAAAAGTAATTACTAACAATATTCCATAATAAAGATCAAATCATTAATTGATTTTTTTTCCAGCAACTATTAAAGCTAATTACGAGATAAATTTTTGTTTAATTTTTAACAACGCAAGATAAAAAATAAGTAAATGGTTTGATATTTACTGTAAAAAGGCCACAATTATTAGAATCAGCTATAATAAACTATAAACTTAAGCGCAACGACTCCTATTGTTTGGAAAAACAACACCATTTGTTCTCTTTCACTGTCACCGAAAAAGTTAGCCAGCTTTGTAGAAAGAAGTCGATCATCTAGGTGCGTTATTGATATTAGTTGAGCTACTACAGTTGCCAACAGTTTGGTTGTTGGTTTATGAATACGGACTTACATATGTTCATACGATTATAAATTGTTTGCACTGCATTCTTTAGTTTCTCGGCGAATATAAACATATATTAGGTCCGTAATATAATTTTGTAATATAAAAATTTCGTACGAAAATTAATAAATTAATAAATTTTTCATTTCTTCGTTATTGTGGCATATTTAAGTGTGATCCTGTTCGGACATTACATATTTACTACTCCGTCTTTTTATTGCTGGGACACCTTGTAGGTATATTATTCGAACAAAATAACTCAGAAGAAAGTTCCATGGAGACCTGCATGATACAATGATGCAAGGATGCATATAAAATAAATTAAAAAAATGTATGGCAATCCACGTCTGACTTTTGACTTTGTTCATTTGACCAAGTCATGTCTGCATCTGTTGTAGCTACTTCATTCAATGTTGTGACTAGTTTTTTCAAAATACTACTAAGATATTACCAAATATTTGGTTTGCAATTAACAAATATATTGTAAATACTAAGTTGAAATATTCTTCGAGCAGTTTTATGAAGTTAGAACACCGGTCAAATCTATTGACCGAGAAATAAATTGCGAACATTTTATGTTGAACGCAATGATTAGAATCCATTGGAATGAATCTACTTGCGTTGGTTCCTTTTCTGTAGATGTCAATTTCTAATTTATTATGCGCTTTTCTGATAACTAGAAACGGAACTGCGTTGTTCACTTCTTGTTCTGCCGTGAATTTAATTGAATCGAACTTTGGATTTAATTTAATTTTTCCAGGAAAATCTTTGACATTGGATTTGTTGGTATCAAATACGGCAAAAATATCATCCACATACCTAAACCAAATTCTGGGAAAATATTCATTTTCTTTCTTCAAATCAGTTTCAAACTTGCACATGAACAAGTTTGCAATAAAAGGGGATAGCAGATTGCTCATTGCAATACCTTCCTTTTGTTCATAAAAACTACCATTAACTTGGAATCGATTTTGGGACATGCACAACGAGGTTGGTTTTTTATATTCCGCGATTTCAATTTTATCTACGTTGTTATGATCAACAATTCTACCAAATATTCCAAAGTATCTGGTATAGGAAAAAGACATTTGTACGTCAAATGATACTAGAATTTGACCTTGTTTCAACTCAGTGTTGTTAACTTTATCCACAAATTCAACGAAATTTTGGACAGTTCGGTTTTCAATATGTAAGATGAGAATCTTGTATTTGTTAGAAAGCTATTTATGGAAGTGTACAAAAGTAAGAAAGTTAATGTTCGTGATTTAGTTAAACGTTTTGATATTGGTAAAACCCAGATGGCTAATATCATAAAAAATAGAGACGATATATTGAAAATGTGGCACTCCAGTGTTAATGTTAATGAGAAACGATGCTTTATTAAGAAAGGATTTACGAGTTAAGTAAAGGAATTCTTCTGTCAGGTAAAATACTAAGGTTACTTTTATTTTAATATTCTCAAATTGCAAGAACCTATAGTGCAGAGTAAAACGAAAGAAATTGCTGAGAGTGTACATAGACTATACTGAATTTAACGCATCCTATGGATGGTTAGATAAGTTTCGAAAGCGTCATAATATGAGTTTCATATTTGAGATAGCTAGTGTTAAGGTCGAAGATGTAGTAACATTTTCCAATAAATTACCGTCAATTTTGAAAAAGTATTCACCGAACAATGTATACAATGCCCACGAAACCGGCTATTTTTCCGTGCTCTTCCCGACAAGACTTTTAAAACAGGAAAAAATTCGTCGGCGGTAAATTAAAAAAAAGAGTCACCATCATGCAGTGTGTTAACATGCCATGCAGCTAAGCCTAGAGATTCCAAAAATATAAAAGTAACTGAATTGCCAGTTATTTGGAAGGCCAGCAGCAAGGCATGGATGGTTGGTACTATAATAACGGAATGGTTGAAGGAACTAGTCAGCGAAATGCAAAGACAAAAGAGACAGATTTTGATATTTGTTGATAATGCCTGTTCAAATTCAAGGGACGTAGAACTGTATAACATCAAATTGGTGTTTTTGCCACTCAATTGCACCTCTGTATGTGAACCCCTTGACCAGGATATAATAACAAAATTGTAGGTGCACTATAGGATCATTGCCGTTAAGACTATTTTAGTAAAAATTGATTGTTCAAATTCAGCTCATGAATTTTGCATATCAATTAACATTTTAGATGCTCTATAAAAACGCTTGGGACAAAGTATCAACCCAAACCGTTCAAAACTGTTTTCAAAAGGCTAAGTTTATAGTTGGAAATCAAGAAAGAAGATGAATTTTCGGCAGATGATAATGTTCTTCTATCACTATTACCTAAATTGTAGAAAGTATTACAAGCATATATGGTGAGTGTAACTGCAGCGGTCTCCCAAGCCATCTTACTTCAAAACAACCCACTGCATCTTTTTCCGTATAAATTGTATACGGAAATGTTGCAAATAACAAATCGTACTATTTTCTTAAACTGAATACTTCTTTAATTCTGGTGTACTTCGCTCTTCTGTGTACCAATATACAAAAATCAATAACATAAAGAATTGTTTTAGATCTGATAAAGAAATGATTTGAGTTGTTGACTCTCTCGGCAAACACGACATATCTATGCTAAAGACCATTTTAATAATTTGAAAACGGTTTTGAAAAAAGTAGTTCAAGAATAGTTCACACTTTACGAAATGTGTATCATTATTTTCTGTGGTAATATACTGGATAATCCTATTTCTATAATGATTTTATTGGAGGGTAAGGCACATTTTCGCACATGGCTTTGATGTGAAAACGATTACACACATTTTTGAAAATAAATGCGAGAATTCTTAAAATAAAAGGACACTTTTGCGGCGCAGTCGCACTCCTGATTCTACATCTTAACCCCCAGTCATCTACCAGCTTTATATTAAGTTTGCGTTGAATTATCGCGCGACCTCAATTAGAACCGTTCAGTTATGGGAAGAGAAACACTTTATATTCCGTTGGAATTATGAGTCCCTCACGATTTCGCGATCAATTTGTTATCTGGTTGAGCACGAATGAAGTCCTCTGCGGACATCTGGCAAAGAAACGTACGGTTAGGGGAAAATGAGCACTATAAAATAACGATGGAAAATAAACAAAAAAGAAAGGAAAGTAAGATAAATAAGCGCGAGTATTTCGTGTGGATATAATATTTACTCTGGTTCTTGACATTTCCGCAGATTGCATTGTTTGGATAAGGGATTTATTTTTCGGACTGTCTTCATTGTGTCGACAATTTTGGGTGTACGAGAATGTTATGTACGAGACCTCATTTTGGCCAATGAAATTTACCCCCGGCGCAACTGTATCAATTCCATGTCGACTAAATGTCTCCTTTCGTATTAAAAGCCGTGTCATTCCAATGAACGGAATTCTCTCTCGAGTTATTTGATTGAATACTTTGAATACCTGAAATTTCATTAACGATTCAAATGAGTCGCATACTTCGGAATTAAGACTACCGCCAAAATACATTCTTAGTGGAAGTGTTTGTATAATGAAATTTCTGTGTCGCAAGAATGAGGATTTTCAGATGTGTGCTGTTTCTTGGAAATGGGGTGCATGTTTTGGTTAAAAAATATCAATACCACTTTAGTAAAAAAAATTAAACGCTAAACTCACAAGAATCTTGGGTTGTTTGAATGTTGGGTTATGCAATCAACTCTTGTGCAAAGGGAATATTCGATTATAAGGATTAATAACATAAGGAGCTGTGCACACTGTAATCTTATTCCTTTTTTGTTTTGATTCTTTGCATATGTTGATGTTCCTCAGAGTGAATTAATTATAAGAGTAGTTATAGTAGTAGTTGATTCAAAGTTACACCTCGACAGATTGTCAAATTTGAACAAAATTAAGGGATTGAGAACTCTGAAAAACTTGATAAAAAAAGTTTATTGTTCCAAAAGGTTTACTGAAGAAGTATTTAGAATAGTAAGCTGCAAAATGATGGGCAAGATATTGAAGAATATGGTTGATGACAAATGTCTTCTAACATATCTGCATACAAAAAAATTGAAACTTTTCTATTCATTATTAGATCCAGTGTGATCTATTGCCTTATAATGAGCATCCAGTTCCATTAATATCCTGCCAATCCGATATACCTAAAAATCCTTGGGTATGAGTTGAGATGCTATAGTTTTGATTGGCTCTGACGCTAAAATCATTTTCTGTAGATGCTAGAACTTTAGCCGAGCTGGTGGCTTGCAAGTCTGGTAGGTGTCCTTAATTCTATAAGAACAAACAGGCTTCTATTTCTATTTGGAAGTTGTTTTCCATAGTAACGCACTGTTATGAACTACGAATTGTTGAAGTTAATTTTTGGACACGTCAAAAAAAGGTTGTTGTCCAACGAAAAGGATGTTGGCTCATTCTTTTTCTGGTTTATTGACTTTACCATTTCCGCTAGTATAGGAGTGACCTGCACACCATATATCCGTACATAATACTAAACTACTCCTTTCATTACTTTGTTCAGTCATTTGTGGACGCAAAGATTCGTGATGTATAATGTTGTTGGATACCTACCTGGACCAGACCAATGATCCAAATTTTGCTTCAAATGTCAAAAGAAGTGCTACTGTGTAGTCTCCGGTTGACAGTAAGAAACGCGAATTATGCGACGAAACTTTGGAGAAACTGAAGCAACGGGTTCTGAATTAACTTTTCTTAAATTTCTTTTCAAACATTCTCACAACGCAATGGCTGCCATCAACGATATTTTAATATCAAAGAAAATCTGTAAGCTATAGAGGAAAAGTTTAATGATAATATGCGTGATAGTGAGTGTTGCTTTTGACCTACAAACTTTTATGGAAGCGTTTACTTCATTGATGTATGGCGTATATGTTGACTACAACAGATTTTTTTGAAAGAATCGTTTGGAAAGAGCGCCACTTGCTGTTTCACTAAATCACTAAACGTTGTGAGAAAAGCAACATAGAGCTACAAAGATTGACTGGTTCTATATTTGTTACTCTTCTTTCAAAACTATCTTCTAACTAGACCTTTACCCATAATGCTTTGAATTTGCTGTCAAGTAGTTTATGTCATTTTGTCTGTTTATATTTATGTTATAGGTTATGTTGATTATTCCTACGCCTTTGTATGGTTCGTTTCACCATATTCAGTAACTTTGGTACGCTTTAATCTTTGTTTTTCACATTGTACCCCAAGACCTTTTCTTAAAAGCGTTTCTCGGTAGAGAATCATATATCTAGAGGAAAATTTGATATGATTTGTAAGTGCTTCACTTATAAAAATGGGCTCCGCGATAGAATGGATTACCGGCCACTTATCAAAGCTTTGGATATCCTGCATACTAAAAATTAAAGAAAATTATGTAATTTAAAGTTGTAATAATACAGTTGCTACAGTTGCTAAAACATTGAAGCTAAATACATTATATAAATAATTTAGGGTATGTGTTTCAAGGAATTACTTGTGTGCTACTGTAAAGGAACCTTTCTATGCTATTTTTAATCCGTGGTTGTTCCACCTGCTAGCCATAATATGCATGATCGTACTACCGAAACCATTAAAAAGTAATGATTTATTATGTATAGCAGTGAATATTTTTAGTATTTAAATGACCTATAAACGACCCTAAGTTTAAATAGGAAAGATCGCCGTTAAAAGAATTTCCGATTCCGACTGTGTCACTACCTTTTCCATTAATCACGTAAACGACAAAAGTTTGAACAGAAATATAACCCAATTCGGGAATCAGATTTTAACCTTCCGACACATTATTATTGCTGCTCCCCCACTAACGTTTCGTCGAGTTATGAGGACACGGGGGGTCTGACCCGTCGAATTAAACGACATTTACGACGGCTGGTGAATGCTGTCGATTAAAGAAAGCACGAGAAGCGATATTACGTCGTCGGGAAAAAAGGAGACGATGCGGAGCGGGTCGTACGTTTCGAAATCGGTATCATCCTCTGGGACGAGAGGCCCGAAATCATCTATATGATGTCGCTTCGCTTTTTCCCGTCAGGAAATGACGGCGGGGGGTGTTGATAAAACGCGACATGGTGCGCCATTAACTGACACGGATAATAACTTAGCGACGTTTTAGTTCTTTATTTTTACTTTCGCCGATGTTATACGTACGCGTTCTTTTTTTCTTCCCCGACCTTCTTTTTTTTTCCTTTCTTTTTACGTCGGCATGGAACGTCTCGTAACGGAACTACGTCATTAGTTATGTAATGCGACGTTTTATATGAGATAAAAGTGGACCATCAAGTAGGCGACTATGTAACTTGGCGTGATATGGCCAAGGGGGGTGACGGGTACGGTAAGGTAAATTTTGCAATCCATTTACTCCGAAAACAAGAGAACGCAAGGGGAATGAAGATAGACAGAGCCGGATTAGCTTTCAAATTAGCTTAATGTAGTAGAGTAGCGGGAGCGTTTTGCAGTCTCGAGAAATGGCGTGGGTGACGCGAAATGTACGTACAAGATTTTGTGGGGGGCCCTTGTTAACGCGCCTGGAAATTTATCTTGTTAGGAACGATGTTTTATTAATGAAGATTATTCTTAAGAGGGTAATAAAGGACCGCTTTTTTCTTTTAGTTTTGGCTTTTCTGCGGAAACATTACGTTTCATACAGCTAATTAAGAAGATACAATTGTTTAGTTTTTTTTAGTTTGCATAGCAAAGACGTATGATCATTTTTGAAATCATAAAAGTATAATAATTGCAATGATAACTGGCTTGACTAAAGATGTTCTGCTTAAAATTACAGAAAATATCATAACAAACATAGAATGCCTCAAATTTGAAGAAGGATACTGTGTAACTGTGCTTGGAGAATGCCTCTGTCTTGGGGTTATACGTGTGTATAAAGTCATGTGGGAAGATTTTAGAAAAGAGTATACTTGACTATGTCATGATCCTTAGCTTGCAATATAATACTCTTTCCCTAATTAGCTCTTAGAGATTATTTTAACTATTGAGCCAGAATCAATAGCCGCCGCTTCTTGCTCCAATTCATAAGGCTATTTTGGTGGATCAGCATGATGGTTATTGTAGAGGAATTACACTGGTAGAATATTCATAGGGAGTTAGAGCAAACTGGTTGTTGCTGCGTTGACATTGCATGAGATTATAGAAGAAATTGAAGTATTAAGACAAAAATGTGTGAGAGATTATCTGGTAGTAAGGCAAAAATCTATTGAGCGGCTAACCCCGTCCGGCCGCTCGGCCAGAAAGGCTTATTGTGCCCCCATGTCGTTTAGGTCTTCCGACCAAGTTGCACCTGTAGGATGAAGTGTGCGAGCTGGTCGAGAGTTAATTTTTCTAGTCTGAGTTCGTCTAACCTGGCGACCCCAAAGTAGCTCCGCCTTTCCGCGTCCCATGCTGGACAGTCGGAAAAAAGAACTAGCTAAGCCCATGCAATGCAGGTGTTTGTTGAGTATACAGTGCCCAGGTCAGGCTGCCTGTAAGCATTCTTAATCCGGGCCTGCTCATAGAGATGGCTTTGCAGAGTCTGTCCTGGCACGGATGAATTTTACAGTGTCTCATTCCAGTATGCCCCCTCCAGTGGGACCGGTGTCTAGCAGCAGGCTGAGTTCTGACGAAAGCTTTAGCACTACCCTTGAATTGTCCTTCACTGGCTGCTCTGGCTAACCCGTCAGCAAGTTCGGTTCCACTAATGTCAGAGTGGCCCGGTACCCATCTCAGCGTAACACTGTGATGTTCCGCCAGTTGTTTCAGCTTCCTTCACTTCGGAATCATATTTGTCAGCTTGTAGGGCACCCTGGCTGTCCGATAATATTTCCACCAATTCATTGCCATGCAAGGAATTGAAAATTTCTTCTGTACACGTCTGCATGGCTATAATTTAGGCGTGGAAAATGGAAGGGAAGCACCCTAGGCTAATAGATTCACCATCTGGTTTCCCGTCTTTCCAGATTCCAATGTCCGTGCCATTTGGGGTTTTGGAGGCATCTGCAAAACAACGATGAAGCTTTTGCTTCGGTTTGCGGCTGTAGGTTATAGCACTCTCTCTGGCAGGGATGTCTACTTTATAGTTTCCAGTGAAACTAAAGACGGGTGGGATCTTATCCCTAACGGACAGTGGTGCCGTGTTTTTGATGTAGGTGAAGATGGGCACCAATTCTAGCAGTGACACCTTTGTATCCACTAGATTTTAACCTGTAGGCCCCCAGGGCAGCCGCTGCCCACAGCGCCAGATGTGATGCCGTGGCAGGTAATCTTCTGAACCTTCCTCAGAGTACTTGCCCTAGACTGGCTTTGTGTTACCAGCCAAGTGAGGCGAGGAGAATTTACCAAAATGCATCTGTGTTTCTTGAGGATTAGAGCTAATCTCGCATACCGAGAATGTCATGAGAACTAACAATTACTGCTTAATTTACTGTATTATGCGTAATCAGCTAGGGCTGCAAGATCGCAGTCCCATGACTATAGTCCTGATATCGTTAATGTGTCCACTTGCTGGAAAGTACTAA
>ML219020.1:0-56360 GCA_004785975.1 Popillia japonica | reverse complement strand
TTATTTTGACATTGGAAGGATTTATCAAAATATGGTATTTGTTGTTAATAAGATGTAAGTTTCCAAACTTTCCAACAAGGCCATTCAACCAAGACCCAGTAGAATTTTTTTGGGCCAGTACGGCAGCATGGTGTACGAAACAATCCAACACCTGGTTGTTTCACATACTATTTCAAAAGCTTGCCAATTAGACATTTTCTATACCCTCATGGACCCACTATGGATAATGGTTATGAAGAGGAAATGCCATTTTTTTCTGACACACCATCTTCAGTCCATTGGAAGAACAGGCAATAAATCGCATATTTAGCAAGATATCTAGAGCAGTATCACTGTGGGAAGAATGTGGTATTTGCCACTAATATCTCTATAGTTTGAGTACTTTTTTCATGACCTAGTAGTACATATATACAGGGTGTATTTGAAATAAAAGTAAAAAATATAAAGAATGGTAAGAACAATTATGTTGAATATAAATCCAAAAAAAATTGTTCAATTACGACGCGAATGCCAAAATTAAAATTTCCCTTATAATAAATTGTTATATATGCCGCCTATGAATCGAGAATATGTTTACCTGGATCAAAGTAACGCAAGATATTGCAGAAAGAGCTGCCGATGTTATAAAAACTACGAAATAACGCTAGTTTTTTTAAATAGCTTTGAATGAAGAGTTCAATAATATCAATGTAATTACGTATGTATGAAAATACTATCGAAGACTAATTAATAAAGAAACTTTTATTTTAAATGTATCCAATCTATAGAATTACTTTAAACAACGATTGAAAATTATTTAACTGTAGTAAAAGTAAAACTGTTGTTGTGAAATAAAGATAGTTTCTGAGTTGCAATTTTTGTAATCGTAGTCGTATTTTCCTTGTTACTAAAGAATTGCTGGTTCCATGTCCGCAACGTCTACATACATTTAACATTCGAAACAAACTGACCTGCGCTAGATATACATATCTATGTATTTGTTAAATCACAATGGTGCGACGAATATTTTATAAATATCTTTGTCATTTTTTTCTCGCGTCTGGGAAGGAATTTGCGCAAAATATTTTAGATTTAGATTTAATAATAATATCTTTCCATTTTTCACAGTCTTTACTTTTATTTCAAATACACCCTGTATCTAAGCATCTAGCATATTTCATTTTTTCAAAAAAATTTCGTGAAACGAAATTATTATTTAACAACAAACAAATGTGAACTAAGGAATTGCATTTGCCCCTATTTAGTTGTGGGCATTCATTAGACATAAAAAAGAAGTTTTAGTTAAATATAAGTTTACCATTAATATTAAATATCTATTGTCAAAGTTTAAACAATATATTAGGTAAAAAATGTAAGATTAATAATTCAGATAAATTACAAGAATACGCCGGTAGATATATTAAAAAGTTCTAATAAAATATATATAATTTGATAATGACATACTTTATTTCCATAAGTTCCTTTTTATTTAAGTAATAAAACGATTTTATATCTTTAAATCTACGAAAATTGTTACTGATAGCACCACAGTTGAAGATGAATATGAAATTGCAAATACAGTAGACTCTCGGTAATCCGAACTAATTGGGACCGAAGGTGGTTCGGATTATCAAATTGTTGGGATTATCAACTATACTGCCAAACAACGAAAAATGCAAGTTGCCTTGGGTACAATAAATAAGACACGTGGATATTGGAACTCAAAAGCAATACATAGGTATATATTTCTGTAAATACAAAACTAAAATTCATAATTCTTAATAAAATACATAGATTCATGCATATGTACATGTACTATTACATATATAAATAGATACATGTTTGTAATATCCGTAAATGTGTACAGAGATTTATTTAACACGAAAATAATCGGAAATCTTCTTCTTAACTGTTGTCGCAACCCTTTTCTTCAATGCCAGATTCCGGATTCGTTTCAGTACTAAAAATTGTACACACAGGAAACAACAAGAAACTGACACTCCCAATTTAATGTCGTATTACGAGTAACCCCCTTAAGTTTTGTAACTCTGACTTCTATTCTGTTGGCAAGTAGTCGAACTAATAATTTTGTGTTTAAGACAGTTATCAACAGAGGTCATAATTGTTGAACAATTTGTTGTTTGTTCCATTAAATAAAAGATTATTATGTATGTATTCATCATAAATATGTACCTACCTTTGTATGTAGATAAGTACATAGTATGTATGTATGTACATAAATGGTTTCTTTCTCAAGGACTACGAAGTCTCGGCTTGGAACTTGAATTCATTGAAATTGAATATTAAAAAATATTATAATTTATTTTTGTTTTGTGAGCGTTCGGATTAGCGGACGTTCGGAGTATCGGCATTCGGATTATCGAGAGTCTACTGTACCTTCAACAACTATTTCACTAGTTTCTGCAATATTAACGCTTCTGCTGCAAATAAGAATACATTCCCATTACAATGGAATGATCGAACAATGTTCATCGATAGCGTAATACCAAATTCAGTTTATAATACTATTAACGATCTGGAACTTACAAACTCGGTAGGTACTGACGGAATAAATATAAAGAGCCTGTGCTGATATAGTAAAATTTATATTAGCCAGTCTCTTTAATTGGTCAATGGATGTAGGAATTTTCCCAAACATACTGAAGCTAGGTAAAATAGTTCCTGTTTATAAAAAGGGTGACCCCTTAGTAATATCGAATTATCGGTCAATTTCCATTCTGTGGACTATATCTAAAATATTTGAGAGGATTGTCTTTGATAGAATATATACTTTTTTAGACAAATATAATATGTTACACCCTGCACAACACGGTAAGCACGTAAAAGGTAAGTCAACCCAAACGGCGTTATTGCTGTTCATATCAAAAGTTTATAGTACCTACTTTAGATAAAGGTTTAAAAAGCATGAGCCTGTTCATGGACTTATCGAAAGCGTTTGGTTTAGTCAATCACAATTTACTTCTACAAAAACAACAATTGTATGGATTAAGAGTCACTATACATCACTGGCTGAAATCTTATTTGAGCGATAGGAAGCAAGTGGTTGTTATCAACAACACTATTTCTTAGAAACTTTCAGTGACATCTGGAGTACGGCAAGGATCGATACTTGGACCGCTGCTCTTCTTACAGTTTGTTAATGATCTACCAAACAATATGGACAATAATTTTATAATGTATGCGGACGTCAACGCCTATGCTGGGGCGGCCACTAAATGGTAGGATCTGCGAACAAACACGCAAGCAACACTCAATAAGCTTGTTGATGGGTTTACGAATAACGACATGTCAGTAAATATTGATAAATCGGTATTTATGAAATTCACCCCGAAAAGAAGAGAGCCTGACTGCAGTCATTTATTAAAAATCGATAGGTGATCAATCCAGCAAGTAACATCAACAAAATTTCTCGGACTATATTTAGATAATGATTTTGGGTGGTTGACGCATATAAGTAACTTACATACATATGTAGTAAACTGTCACAAGCGTGTTATGTACTTTACAGATTAAGGGACATCGTAAATGTGGAAGTTATTAAGACATGGTGGTTTGAGTCGCGCACAAAGTATGGCTTTACATTTTGGGGTGCCAGCTCACACAGTATAAGGGTATTTAGAATGCAAAAAAGAGCTGTTCGAACAATGTTAAATGTACGGCGACGTCCCTTGTGCCGCAATCTACATATTTAAAAATCTAAAAATAGTGCCACTGCCAACGTGTTTTATCTATGAAACTCTTATATTAATTAAAAGCATTAAAGCAAACCAGCAACAAAATAAAGGCTTTCACAACTATTTTACTCGAGGTGCTAGAGATTTTGTTATCCCTACACACATATGACGAGGAACAAAATGCCACAAAGCAAAATCGATTCTACTTTCGTAAGAGATTAGCGCAAAATAATTTCTGTATAAAAAGCAGTGGTTATTACAAAAGTCTAGTCTACATTTCATAAAAGCAGTGAAAGCAAAGGCGTATATTGTAATTATAACAGCAATTATGTTGTTTTTAGAGATATGGAGTGGATTAAATGGAAAAGATTTGTATCTTGCACACTGTTCGATCTACATATCCAACTTCTAAATTAATAATCGTGCTTTTTAATAACCTCGACACTAACTGAAGAATTATTGCGACGAAAATGCTTGCACTTACAGAATCAAACAAAAGTGGTAAAGGGCATAATAAAAATGATGTGCATATTTCAACAATAACTTTTTTTTTTATCATCGAACACCAAAACCAAATTGGCGAAATGTTTGCTAATGTTGCATATATGCTAGTTGTCGAAAATCATGTTCTAGAGTTTAATTATAAACTGAAGAGAATTTTTTAAATATTTTCTCTAAATACAATTATAAACGTGAAGGTAACAAAACACAAGCAGCATGTTAGAGAACTAGAAGAAATTATAGAATCTTTAGAGTTCTCGTTGTAGTCTTATTAGTACGTGCGATTATCTCCACGGCAAGATATATGTATATAAAATTGACATTTTCAATGTGTGCATTGGCTGTGAGTAAAACAAGACAAATGCTAGGTGTTATTAGTAATAAATCATTATCGCAAAAATTGCAAACACTGGTTTATTCTTTAATGTCTACATTATCTTTGATCAGATATGTACATATATACAAAAGATATATTACATGATTGCAGCTATCGAACAGTCACTTGCGTCTAATAATATTTGTGGAAATTGTGAGCTTTTCATTGAAATACTCGACTATCTTCATTTCAGTAATGTGCAAATATTACACATTGAATGTGACATATCAACAAGATGGAAAATATTTTTTCATAACTCTAATAAAGTTGTCAAGAGTGTCCCTTTCCTCTTATAAACTTCCTTTCAAGATATAAATCAGGGATGGCACTCTATGCGAACTGTATCATATTTTCGTATTATATTGATAATAACTACCTCTAGTATATACATAAGTTTATATAAAAGTATACAATTTTATATACAAGTGACGTGAATAGCTTTAAGAACCGACAAATTGTATATGTCACAATAAAGCTCCTCGCGAATGTGAAAAGAACAGTTATTGAGTGTCAAATTTGTTTCACATGTATTGGTGCTATATAGGTATACAACGGTATCATAAACTAGGGGATGTATTTTAAATTATTATAACTTCTTAACAAATTAAATCCGTGACAAGAAATAAACGAAATGTAATTGCTTAAGACATGGGTTTCTACAGTATCTATCGGAATACCGCTGGATTACGACGGTTTTGCACAAGAAGGGACTGGAGAGCGAGAGCCTGTCAAATGAAAGAGTACCGTAATTTCATACAAAAATTCGAAAGAACAGGGTCTGTGAGTGACCTACCAAGATTGGGAAGACCAAGAATTTGTGATGTCTAAGTTCCAGAGATTCTTCATGAAAACCAGGACATAAGAGGTAATTGACTAGCAATCAACAGTGTAAATGCGATATCCAAGTGCTGTATACAACGGCTTTGAAAATTTTACGCAAAATTCTAAGAATGATCATCTGATCTTAACCCAACGAATTACTGGCTGTGGGTTAAGAAAGTTCAGTGTTTAGAAGACGACCAACAACGCTTCAAGAATTAAAGGACAGTATTACGGAGCAAATTGGTGCCATTCAACAAACAAGAAATGTTAGCGAGTGCTATGTATAATTTGAAGGAAAGGTTAGTAATCTTGCAACAACTAAATAGAGGTCATACTAAGCAATCGCCCTAACTCGTTAAGCAATTAGATTTAGTTTAGTTTTGTTAGTAACTTGTTTTGTGAAAATAGTTTAACATCTATCCCTTACTTTATGATAACCGCGTATACATATATCATCGCGACTTTTTTAAAATTTTAACCATAATTTTTTATTGTAGAATTAGAAAACTCAGATAATAATGATAGTTTATTAATCTAATAAACCTAGAAGGCATAAGACTCACCTAGAGTCACTTAGTACATAATTAGTGCATAATAGCAATACACAACAAAAAAATGAAAAACAATACATAAACAATGTGTTAACGGTGCAGTTACCGGTAAGAAATACAAGTAAACAAATTAAGAAAAATATACAACTCATATACGGTAAATATAACGGTAATCTCCAACAAATGAAGGCAATCATATAAAAGCATAAGAAACTTAAAAAAGTGAGTGCCTATATAAATTAGAAAACCTCTCCATTGACGCCAGGATACTCGGTTATGGTATAGAACGTATGCATTTGCCCGAAGGTATTTCAATAACCGTTGCTTAAATAATTCATCACTGTCAATATTCTTGATACCTGGTGGAAGGATATTAAAAATTTTGTTAGCCATTGTACATATATTGGAAACCTCTCATACGTCTATAACCCATGTGTTGGAACAGAAAGTGTGTCTTTATTTCTAGTGTCATAAGTGTGAAAATCCCATTGCTTTCAAAGCAAGTGCATGTGTGTCCGATATAGATGTCTATTTCAAGAATATATAAGTGCTCTCAACGTGAGTAAATGCATTAGAGGAAAAAGTGAACGACATGAAATGCGCTTCGACATTCCTGCCATATTGCTCACTGCTTCTTTCTGCAATCGAAAAAATCTAATGCTATCCGGTGTACTTCCCCCAAAAGATGAGTCCATACTCTGGTAGTCTCATACTTTAATCGTGGTACCTACTAGTACGAAACCATTACTTCCATATTAGTAACATCCCGTAACCTATATAGCGCGCAACATAGTGAAAATAACTGCTACACAAATTAGGTATATATAAAAACAACAAAATAAATACGGAGTAAAACGAACAAAAAGGGTTTTCTCAGGATTAACACGTAACCTGTTATCTTTGAACAAAGTAGTAAACTTATTCAGAAAAGCAGTGTTTGCAGAATTAAGTCTTTTCTGTTTGTATCAGATGCCAGGAAGTCGTCAGCGTATACATTATAATGTTGGTTTCTGCGGTTATTAGCAAGTCGTTCACATATATAACAAATAATAAAGGACCAAGAACAGACCCTTGCGGAACTCACTCCATAGTTTTGCCACGTATACCATAAATATGCAGTTTCTGTATAGTATCTGATGATCAACCAAATCGAAAGCCTTACGAAGATCTATAAAAAACTACAACACATTTTTTATCATGATTTAGTGCGTCGTAAAGTAAATTGATGAATTGTAACATAGCCCTATAAAAAGACCTTTTCTTTATAAAACCATGCTGATGAAGACTTAATATTTGATATTGTTCTAAAAATCGTAGTAATTTTTCATACATGAGTTTTTCCATTACTTTAGACAAAACGGATACCAGCGATATTGGTCTATAAGTTTTTAATTCTCGTTGCTTATTCTACTTATGTACATATATAACGGTAACACCTTAACCTTTTTCAACTGAGAACTGAGAAAACAACCATCAGGAAAGGATCTATTAATTTAATGAATTCTTTAAAATAAATGTTTTATATATGTACAAACATATAGATGATTTACACATAAGATCATGTACATAAATAAGAAAATTTTGACACCTATGGTGTATCGAATTTCTTAGTGTATTCATACTTCTTACTCTTTCAAATGCACTCGTTGAGTCGTATATTTTAGTTTTTAACTATCTCCACAAGAAGTAATCTAGTTGGGTTACATCAGGCGATCTGTGTGGTCACTTAATCGTTCCTCCCCTCTTTATTCAACGGTTTGGAAATATTTCATTCGTATAAGTGTTAACATCCATATAACGCGTAGTGTGGCGATGCATCCCGCTTGTAATAAAAGAGACCGCGCTGGAGCTGATCGGGTTCTTTTAAATTCGTGTACAAAGTTATTGGAGTGAGAATGAACTCATTTTACGGAAAGTTCAAATACCTCGCAGCAGTGATAGCCTTTTCCACGAAGTAAGTACCTAAAACTCTTCAACTATACCGCACCATACATTCACCTTTTGAGCATTTTGCGTATGATATTCTGCGAACCAATTGTTGGTGTTTTGTCGGAGAAAATACTTTTCTTTGCAGGCTTATCCTTACCGTATAGAATTGTTGGATTTGCTTCACTTATTTCAGAGATTTACGTACAATAGATCCTGAAAAATTAACATTAGACACCACTTCCGCAATTGCGGCTTGAGGACTTACTTGCGCTGTTAGCACAACGTTAAGCTCATCGTCTTCAGTTACAGAGTTTCGACCAGATTTTCAATATCCCAAACATCTCCAAATTTCTGAAACTTTGGCTCAACTATGTTTACCATGCTTTGGATTGCATGCACATCTTAACTTTGAAACCAATAGTGCACACGTTTTCAATTCCTTCCCTTCTGTTTAATTCCCTCCTTGTTTCAAAAAAGTAATTCTATAAAAGTGAAACTTTTTGTAACATTTTGTAACACAACTGACGTAGACTATGTTTTGTAGCTGAAACAATAGATAAAGATGATAATTTCTTACTTTGATGGCAATTTTCTTCAAAACTTCCTTATGTAGTCGGCATCCATATTTAGCCAGCCGTATGTAAAAAAAACCTGCTCTTTCTAATGCTACAAGAAAAGATTGAGATCTATATTTTGAAAAAGTACCTAGTAATTATGCCGTACCTGTATCTTGAGACACCTGCATATTTTATCCTTACATTTGAAAACTTTAAATCATTGACTATTAAAATCGTAACTAGTTTCGATATATCTACAATATATATTAAACAAACTAGATTTTACCTTGATGCCATATACCTGGAATTAATTAGTGTACTATCTAAATATTTACGAATTTTAGAATTACTAGATTTGTGGAAACGATGAGCTCAGGGATATTAATAATCCAGTATGTAGTATATGCATATATACTATTCGGTTTACAGTGGTTAGTACTTAGCAAAACTTTTTGGGGAAGCAATATGGTTTAATGGTAGGGTAATCAGGTACTCGACTACTTCTGTTAACTGTGATCTAAAATTTTAAATATATTAGTTTTAAGGTGACAGTTAATCTAGTACTCCGTAATATATTGAAGTATGTAAAAATGTATATGTATTCAGGATGGTAAAGAACGATAGAGTATTGAGATATATGCGCACAAATAAATTGTTTATAAGTTTTGTTGTATATGTCCATTAGTTTTTCCAATCATTCGAAATTACATAGAATTTTATTATTCGATGCCAACGGTAATTGCGTAAGGTACATCGTGTAGCCTGTGCAATACATTTTGATCGCAGTTCGCGTAAACTTGAAAGTGTTGACCTGAATATTCAATTATGGTCACCTGATAACTTGATTGAACCGAACGTGCGCGCCGTACCGAAATGCTATAGAGAGACAATTTTAGCATTCGCAGGGTGTCGAACGCGGATGTTCTAAACTCTGGTACTGACCTCCCCTCTCAATTCTCACTGCATGTAAGTTCGAATTTAAAGTTAGCAGGGCCATCATAATGTATTCAAAAGCGTTTCGTTGCGAAATGAAACGATTTGCTTATCTATAATGTTTCATTTGGATTCTATGTTTCTACTAATGCAATTTTATCCTGCTCATTCTTATGCTTAAAATGATTTTAGAGATGTTTTTATCACGCTAAGAGTGCGGAGTGAATACAAAACTTATCGATTACAAATTGCTTTTTATGATTTTTTGTGGTAAATGTTCTGCTATTCCATGTAGATAGAAATTATAAAACGGTTTATTTCTTAGTATAAACCAATTAGTAAGCCGCCTTGCGATAGGTTAATTATTGTGTGAATATTTTGAAAAGTGTTTATTGTACGAGGACTATCCAGAAAGTAAAAGACGCTTTCCAAAACAAAAGACAAACGAAGTGAAAAAACAATGTTTATTATAAGCAATTTGAAGCTAAACTCTTAGGCAATGTTTCTACATAATCGTCATTGAAATTAAGGCAATTATCATAACGTGGCACAAGCTTTTCAATACCATCTCTATAGAAATCTACAGCCTGCGAGTTCAACAACTGGTTTCACCGGCAAGCAGTTCGGCGTCAGTGTCAAAGCGTTACGTAGCGAACCATGTCTTCATCGCGTTCGACGCCAAATCTGGGCTGTATGGCGGATGATTGAAAACTTCCCAAACTAAACCATCCAAGAGCGTTTCGGTACGATTGGCCATGGGTGGCCGAGCGTTGTCGTGAAAAAACAATACTTTCTGGCTAATTTTTCCCAGACACTTGTTTTGTATAGCGCGCTTTAGTTTTATGAGTGTTTCGCAATATCTCTCAGAGTTGATTGTTTGGCCACGTTCGCGAAAATCAACGAGAATCACTCCCTGAGCGGTTCAAAGCACAGTAGCCGTGATTTTTCTTATTAATAGCGTTTACAGATGCTTCGTCGGTTTTTTGGGCGAATTGTGGTTTTCTGTTGGCATTTGTGGAACGTACCTGGCACAAAATTTGTGGGAACCAAGTTTATCAACCAAAATTTCATAAACTAAATAAATTACCACAGCTGGTTACGTACTCAGTGTAGGAACACTTTAACGCCAAGGTGGCGGCGCTAGCCCTGCACTATGTCGAGTTACTTTCTGAGCAGCCCTCGTACATATCGGAAACGTAAGACAAAAATAATTCTTTAATATTACAATTGTGTGTTGCTCGCAATCTATTTACTCTCCCGCACCTCCTTTTCAAAGATTTAGTTGTGTCCTTTTTGTTACACAGATTTTCTGTTACAAGTGTATGTACATACATATACATACACACATACATATTTATGTATATTTGACGTTGCAATTTTATTTTAAATACCACATTTACCGATCCATTTTATAATCTCCACGTAACAGTATTTTAATTCCAGTTATTTTTGCCATTTAGATATATTAATGTGATTCACGCCTGAATTTTATTAAATCAAGCTCTTGACCGGGTTTTTATGCCATGTTTTTTATTAAGCCTTGGAAATAATTGTTAACGCCTGAAAAAATATCTTGATATAAGGGTAGGTAATTTCATTTTGATAGATATATTTGAAAAATATTGTGCCTGGTTTATAAAATTGTAAATAAAATCCTATATTTCAATTACTTTTTTTTATTTTTGGAAAATGTTGTATCCAATACTGTATGCGCATGTAATAGAATCATTAAGAAACGATATTCAATGAATGACAGATTTGCAGATTTGTAATAAAGGGAACAAGTCTAGGGGAGCGTAAACTTTTACCTTTGTGTTTGCCATTATATTAGAAAGAAGTTATTATCATATTTGCTGTCAATCAATTTGTTAATCAACCATTGGCGCTACGAACCGTCCGTTAGTGTTTCTGAACATATTCTTATATTATATGCATAAATATATTCTGTATGTGTAATTGCGAAAAATTAACTTCACACTATACTATTGGTGGATACAAAACCACCGGTGGTTTAGAAGATTGTAATCGACCTGATCGACCAAAAGTAAAGACATTTGCGGAAGATCAACACCTGAAAGTGCCAAGCAGGACGACGAGGACAGTGACCGAAATCGCAGCAGAAATCAAAAAGGCACGCAAGCAAGCGATTTCTCTAACGACTACCAAACGGTATTTAAGAAAACCCGACTTTTACGGCCACGTTGTGACAAAAAAACCACTGTCGTGGAAATAAGCAACAACGTCTACAATAACGAATGTACAAATTGGACGGCAGAGGATTGCCAAAATATTCGATGGACCGACGAAACCAAATACCAATTAAGTTTTTGGACAAAAGCGTAGTGTTAGTAAAACGAACGATAGCGGAAAAAATGTCGTGCGATTGTGTCGTTCCCACAGCTAAACACGGTGGCGGTTCTGTGGTAGTTTGCCGCTGTTTCAGCAGTGCAGTAATCGGAAATCTTGTAAAAATTGATGGTATTAGGTGCAAAGAAAACTATAGACAAATATTGGAGGAATGCACTGTGACATCCAGATTATATTTGATACGGCACAACTTTGTGTTTGCGCATGATAACGACTCCAAACATACAGCCGGAATTTGCAAAGAGTATTCAACGTCTCAAAAAGAAGCACACGATTTTCAAGTCATGCGCTGGCCACCACAGACTCCGTATTTGGACCGCATCGTACTACTACGGACTGAGCTTGACAGACGAATTCGAAAGGTTTGTCCAACTTCGAAAAAACATCTGTGGAAGCTTCTTCAAACTGAGTAGCACAACATTCCCGGTGAAACTTTAACCAAATTGATAGAACACAGAGAGTATTAAGCGCTAAAGAAGGCTATTTCGACGAACACAATATATATTATTGTATAGTTTTGTAATATGAATGTTTTGTTTAGTTTTTTTGTATCTCTTTTTCTTATTTATATATATTTTTAGTTGTAGAATTAAATTTTGAGTATCGTTTTAATTACTATCATTTTTATTCACATTTTCAATAATTTACTGGTTGTCCAAACTTTCTTGGCCGGTTGTGTATATTTCGAGACGATAATGATGTATTACAGCGAAACAACTACCCCATCCATTCAGACCATATTGTTAGGCAGTGGTTTGAGAATGATAGAAGTTCTACAATGGTCTATAAAAAATCTAGAGACAAAAAAAATCTTCTCACAATGCGGTAGCACTGTTGAAGTTCATTGAAGAGGAATGGGAACCATTTACGGAAAATGCATAATTAAGAGGAAATTACATATACTAATTATTAAGAGAATTATAAGTAGAATTGGCCAATCTCAAATTGTAATACCTAATCAGAAAATAGTATTACACAAAAAGATTATTATATAAGATTGTAGAATTTGGTTTTATATTTCAAATACATGACAACGGCGACAATACGATTCACCATATAAAATGTCGCAGTTTTTTTTATACAGGCTGGTCCTTAAGTTCGTCGAGAAATTTTAGGGTGCGATTCCTTCGGAAATTTTGAGAGGAGAAGTTCCTATAAACATATGTCCTCAAGTGCTCCGTTATAGAGATACAGGCTGATTTATTACAAAAAATTTTGGTTTCAAAAATTTACAAAACGGTTTAGAGAACTGTTGTCATGTTTACGGCATTTATTTGTACTTACATAACTGTCAAAAATTAATTAATTTGAAAGATCGTACCTACAAATCTTTTTTTGTAATTATGGTGAATTATACAAATGCTGAAGTGTCAGATATGCATTTTGTGTACGGTCTAGCAAATGGAAATAGTTATGAAGCAAAGCGTATTTACCAACAAAAATATCCTCGACGCTTTGTACCTTGTGCGGAAACTTTCATTAATATTCATCGTTGTCTAGCAGAAACTGGTGCATCTGAGAGAAACAAAAATATTTTGGGAAGACTAAACTATAAGAATACCCGAATTAGAAGAAGCTGTTCTGCAGCTAATCGGTGAACATCCAGAAACCAGTACAAGAAAGATTGGTGTTACTGTAAACGCAGGCCATCAAACCATCTTAGTGATATTACACGATTAACAGTTATATCCTTTCCATATTCAGAGAGTTACAGGCTCTTCTTCCGCGTGGGTTTCCGCAACGCTTAGTCCTTTGTGATTGGTTCCGACAAAAAATTGCCCAAAATGCGCAATTTCTATCCTACACATCCCACAACAACCATTTATAGTCAGATGAAAATCCGCATGCCATAAGGGAGAGGCACTTTCAAGAGCAATTTTCTTTAAATGCATGGGCGGGGATAATTAATAATTATTTAAATGGCCACTTTTTCCGTCCTGTTCGACTTAATGGTGCATCGCATCGGCTATTTTTTGCTTGGCTTATCATTCGAGTTGCCTGGCCTTTTAGAAGAAATTCCACTTTTGATCCGAAATGAAGTTTGATTTATGCATGACGGGGCTCCAGCACACTTTAGTTTACAAGCTCGGCAATTTTTAAATAAGACATATCCGAATAGATGGATACGTCGAGGAGTGGAAGTTCTGAATCAGTTGTGGCCTCCAACGTCACCTGATTTGAACCCTCTAGGCTTTTTTTCTGTGGGGACATTTAAAATCCCTTTATACTACGCCAATTCCAGATCTCGGTGACCTTAGCAATCGCATGATTGTTGGATGGGAAACAATTCGAAACACTCCCGGACTTCAGCGTGTGAGTATGCAATTGAACAGGAGAATAGAGGTCTGCATATTAGCTGTTGGGGGTCATCTTCAACAGCTTATCGTAACCGTTTCTTAAATTTTTGAAATATTTTTTTGTGCGAATTAAATCAGCCTGTATCTCTACAATGGAACACTTTAGGACATACGTTTATAGGACCTTTTTTTCTCGAAATTACCCAAGGAATCGCATCTTAAAATGTCTCGACGAAATTAAGGGCCACCCTGTATAACACAAGCAAATATTAGCCGTGTGAATTGTCCCAGATTTGATTACCAAGTACGGTAATTATACAGGGTGTTTGGTCATTCGCTTTCCTAATTTTAAGAGCATTAATTTCCCAACATGTAGAATGTATTGGCAAAAATTCGTGTAGAAAAAGTTTTCAAATAAGGGCGAAAAAAAATAAAGAAAATAACGGAAAATGTTTTTAAGGCGGTCTCTATACATACTGCAAGTGTGTGCGTGTGTATCTTCTACGTAAATATACCCTCGACTGTATTAAGAACAAATGCTGATATTGTAAACAATCAAACGAATTGGAAGACGCTAGGAGCAGCTGTGTTTATATCGTAAAAATATTCGCCAGACTTAAATCCGGTTGATTTCTTTCTATGGGGATGTTTGAGGGACCGAGTCTATAGAACACAAATCAACGATATTGACGAATTGCGTGAACGTATTATTATGGAAACAGACCATATAATTACGTCAACGTAATTTGTGTGAAAATGTACGTGAGTCACTTATCCGTCGTGCCGGATTATGTATTCAAGAGAATGGTGGTAATTTTGAACAATTATTATGATCGTGTGATCAGAAGAAAAACTGTCATTTACCAATTTTTTTTAGGATATTTGGCAAACAAAGTGAGTTGATATTTTCTTTATTATTGATGATTGTGTGTACATAATGGACAACAATACACAATGGACCTTTAAACCATGCTTATGAATTATCGCACATCTGTTGGCGTGTAAATACAATGTTATTATTTTATGAATGACCACTCTCATATTACAAAATGCCAACACAGACATTTTTATACAGGTCACTGGACTGTGTTTAAAATAACTAAACAGCAATTTCTTTTAATGCATTATTTTCAATCGGCATCCCAATGTGTAAGTACTATCTAACATAAAAACGTTGACTTTTTCAAAAAAATTAAACACTATTTTTTAAAAATCTTAAAATATTTGACGTACGTATATGTACATACTGTTTAAATTAAAACAAGGAATGAACAAACACCCTGTATATATGTAAGTTACGCTAACTTCTAATTGAGCGAAAACATTATCGCAAATATGCATATCATTTGTGTAGCTAGTTTTCATCTTTTTCCAAATTTAACAAATGTGAAATATCACTAACACAAGAAAAACACAAAACATCACAACACACCTCTGGTAGATAAAATTAAATTTCTTAATAAACAATTCTTCTACTGTTTTCAACTTTAAAGTTTTTGATTACCTATCCAAAGAAAGTTGGAGGAGTAAAAATGCTCAAGGAGGTTAATGCCACAAACCTTTTCAAGCTAGTACGAAGTGAGGAGTTAATTAAAGTAATTCTTGACCGCACTAGATTTGCGCAATTTTGCGTTGTCATGCTTTGATAAGAAACAAATCTCCGATAAATGGGGCAAAGTGCACAACATAAGATTCACAATTACATGTTATACAACTATCCGCATTTACGGCTTACATGTAATTCTGTATAACCACCTTCAAAAGTTACATTTGGTTGAATACACGGAACATAACTTTCTTCTGGTGTTCTGTAAATCTTTACAGAATTGTCACATGCAAATAAATAAATTTGGATGCGTCTGTAAGAATAGCTTTCAATTATTCGTTAAGTCTCGGAAAAACTCGAAGTTTCGCTAGTGATGTAAGTAGCTTCTTCAAAAGTGGGTAGTGGTACTAGAAGGTCGCGCTAACTCGTGTAAACCACGCTAGAGGTTCTGGGGGTTGAGGGGGTGAGAAGATCACGGCAACTCGACATGTCAACCACGCTAGAGATGAAAACCTTCTAACTGAAGATAACGATCAACGTGCATTATAAATGCGTTAGATTTGTAAAAAGACTATTCATATAAGTGGGTATGATTGCAAATATAATTTATATTTAGACATCTCTTTAACATTCTAATATCGTATATTTAATTATTTACAGCTGTGTGCTACTAAAATGCAGGAACCACTATTGTTATTAAATACTAAATTAAATAGGTATTTTAGGAATCTTAGCGTTTGAAGTTGTGCGGATACTCCTGAAAACGTATGTATTCAGAACAGTTTAGCGAAATGTGCTCGGTAGTTATAACAAAATCAATATTTTCTTTATGGTCATACAATCTGGTGCACCCTGCAAACATTAGAATGTTTTGCCTGGGTGACCTAAGTCATAATGAATACTCCGAGATTGTATAAATTTCTTACTCTAATTTTATCCACCTTCTTCTATCATAAAGTGGCTCTACAATGGGGCTCAAGTTTCGGAATATTATCTCAGTATCAAGATTTATTGCTTACCAATACTCAAATGCTCAAATAAAGCTATCGGCTTCATACATACAAACACTAAAAATTGTTTCAACTCTTTATTTATGCTTTAACTATTTTTGACTACATTACGAGAACTAGAACTAACTACCACAAGTCTTCTTATTTTGCAGTGAAATCCACTGCGGTATTTGTATTTAAATTCATATTCAATAATAATCATATTAAAAAATAGTTACTGAGTTAATGTTTTCTTAAATGAGTATTGAATACGCATTACGACTATAATTCCGTTCTAAGTCCTGTAGCATAAACACTTCTCAATGCGCATTATAGCACGAAATGCGAATTGACGAAATCCTGAAAGGTGGTTTTAGAATACCGGTTTGGTAGTATAAACGTTTAATCCG
Organism: Popillia japonica; assembly: GCA_004785975.1. Lineage (NCBI taxonomy): Eukaryota > Metazoa > Arthropoda > Insecta > Coleoptera > Scarabaeidae > Popillia > Popillia japonica. The sequence goes on along the minus strand of ML219020.1, from coordinate 39,408 downwards.
ATATCAAAGTGTATTAAAGCAGGTTACCAACAGAATGTAAACAAACGACATATCACATGTGAAAAATAGGTTGTGTTGTGTTGGCATATTACATATCTGGCACCTGTATGCGCACAATGCAATATATGTACGACATACAATATAGTACAATTAAGGTTATGTTTACATCATAGAATTTCTGTTACTAACTTAAACGATTGGCAATAACCTTTGTAAATCGCGGCAAATTCGAAATATTTCGATGTGTATCATTTATATTGCGTATTACGAGCAAACTATAAACAGATTAAGTTTTCGATCCCTAGTTATTAATTCGCATTTTCTAATGCGCATCCAGAAAGCATAAACGTAGTAAGTATTTCCTACATTAAAGCATATCCCTCCAGAATTATTTTGTGTTTATACCATTTCTAAAATAATTTCAGAATTTCGAGTTGTATGCTAATTTAGCCTATTTATGCATTATCTAGCCTTCAAACACCAATATTGCTATATTTACGCTCAAGCAAGAGATCGACATTCTCAAGTTCCCTAATTTGGCCAAACAATTTTTACACAAAGGAGGAATACAGCTGCTTGGAATAAGCCTGATTAGCATTCTCAACACCATTACTTAAAAGATACGCACAGTAATAGAATTCATCCATCAAGCACATCCAACTTACACTTTTATTTCCATGGCGTATTTTTCTGAATATAATTACGCCGTTTATAGGAACAAGGAGAATTTACGGATTGCCGAGTTCACCGCACAGTCGTATCAAAATGCGTCACGGAAAGAAGTTTTCGGGGAAACCGTTACGCATACGAAATTTTCATTTCATTGAAATTTGAATAATGTACACAAACAAAGAAAATTGTTTCGCGAATTTTAAGAAGAAAATTAAGAAAGAAGCAAGAAAAAATAAAAAGAATTGCGAACAATTTCATGTAAAATGTAGCTGCCCTTATGATTTTGCGGAATATTTTCTTTAGAAAATGAAATGATAATATAAGTGGTTATGAATAATAAAAAAAAATTGTTTGTGTAGTTATTGTAGAAGTGGAATTACTATTCTTACTGAATTGGTTTGTGTTATTATCTAAAACTATAAATAGAAATATATAATATAATAAATTACGTCCTAATTGTTGTACAGTAACTCACAAAATTCCAATACTTACACGACGACATTTTTAACATGAATTAAAAACTCAATGACACTGATTTATCAATTTTATTTAAATGATCAAGTTATTGTTTTTACAGAAATACTTCTATATTCCTTGCTTTTATTTGGATATTTTATAGGCTCTTTGTTTTCGAAACATAACGTATGAGCAACTTCGATACTGCTACATTTATGTATATTATTTATCTAGGTAGTGTGCTAGCATTGATTAGCAAGCAATCGGCGAAAGGAAAGTTCTGCCGTCCAACGTTACATACATATATAAGAAAACACGATTAAAAATAAGTAGAACAATAAAACTAAGAACGCTAACGAATTTTATATATCCAGGGTGTTTGCTCATTCGCTTTCCTAATTTTAAGAGTATTAATTTCCCAATATGTAGAATGTATTGGCAAAAATTCGTGTAGATAAAGTTTTCAAATAAGCGCGAAAAAAAAATAAAGACAATATCGGAAAATGTTTTTAAGGCGATCTCTATACATACTGCAAGTGTGTGCGTGTGTATCTTCTACGTAAAAATATCCTAGACTGTATTAAGAAAAAATGCTGATATTGTAAACAATCAAACGAATTGGAAGACGCTAGGAGCAGCTGTGTTTATATCGTAAAAATATGACGATATTTACAGTTGATAGTTCAGTGTTATTTGTTGTACTGAGCACTAATTCGTTTTGTCTCCTTACAAGACTATGGCTTACCATAATAATGAATTAGTAGATATGATGTTAATCTATGGTGAATGCCAACAAAATAGTGCGCGAGCCCGACGACGATATGCGAAACAATTTCCTAATAGACAATTACCGGCGCGAGCTACTTTCGTACAAGTAGTCCAACGATTAAGAGATACTGGACGTATTGAACCACAAAGAGGCGAAGGATCCGGCAGAAGCAACAGGATTGTAGACGCAGAAGATATTATTGAAGCTGTCGGAAATGAGCCAACAGTGCGAGACAGTTTAATGTGTCTAATTATACTGTTTGGACAACGTTATGGGAGAATCTAATGCATCCATACCACTATCGTCGAGTACAAGGTTTATTGCCGGCAGATTATCCAGCGCGAGTGTAGTTTTGTGAGTAGTTACAGCAGCAACATTTACATAACGCACAATTCCTCGGAAACATTTTGTTTTCTGATGAAGCGAGCTTCACGCGAAATGGTGTATTTAATTACCACAATGCTCACGAGTGGCACATTGAAATTCCCCGGGCAACTAGACCTGCTCACCATCAACGCCGATTTTCTTTAAATGTGTGGATTGGTATTGTTAATAGTTACATTATTGGCCCATTTTTCTTACCGACACGTTTGAACGGACAAGTTTATTTAGATTTTTTACAAAATATTTTGCCGAAATTACTTGAAGATATTCCTTTGAATATTCACGCATCGATGTGGTACCAACATGACGGGACACCTGTACATTTTGTCCGCGTGGTGCGTGAACAATTAAATGATGTCTTTGAAGATCGCTGGATAGGTCGTGGTGGACCAGTGCACTGGCCTTCACGTTCGCCAGACTTAAATCCGTTTTTTTTTCTATGGGGATATTTGAAGGACCGAGTCTATAGAACACAAGTCAACGATATTGACGTTTTGCGTGAACGTATTATTATGGAAACAGACCATATACGTCAGCGTAATTTGTGTGAAAATGTACGTGAGTCACTTATCCGTCGTGCCGGACTATGTATTCAAGAGAATGGTGGTAATTTTGAACAATTGTTATGATCGTGCGATCAGAAGAGTGAGTTGATATTTTCTTTATTATTGATGATTGTGTGTACATAATGGACAACAATACACAATGGACCTTTAAACCATGCTTATGGATTATCGCACATCTGTTAACGTGTAAATACGTTATTGTTTTATGAATGACCACTCTCATACTACAAAATGCCAACACAGACATTTTTATACAGGTCACTGGACTGTGTTTAAAATAACTAAACAGCAATTTCTTTTAATGTATTATTTTCTATCGGCATCTCAATGTGTAGATACTATCTAACATAAAAACGTTGACTTTTTCAAAAAAATTAAATACTATTTTTTTAATTTTTTTTACGGATCTTAAAATATTTGACGTACATATATGTACACACTGTTTAAATTAAAACAAGGAATGAACAAACACCCTGTATGTATATATAATGGTTAACCTGTCTTCCATTGGGTGTCGGGTCGTCGGTAGTTTCTCACTCTTCATATATAAATTTCTTCCATTTGGTCGTGTAATTTGCTAGTAGTCTCCCTCCATTGTATGTTTAATTTTTGGATTGTATTATTTTCCTTATCTCATCATTCCAGGTTCGTTTTGGCATTCCTTTCTTCCTTCTTGTCCGTGTTCTTGCCTCGTATATTTGTTTAACTGGTTTTCTATCTGGCATTCTTTGTATATGTCCTGACCACCTTATTTGTCTTGTTTGTATGTACTCATTAATTGATTGTATATTCATTTCCCCTCATATTTGAATGTTTCTTATTCTATTTCTTTCTTGTTATTCCTTTTACTTTTCTTAAACCGTTTGAATCCTGCTCTGCTGGCTCCCGGTAACTACCCATGATTCCCATCCGTATGTTAGACTTGGCCTATAGATTGTCTTAAGTACTTATATTTTTGTTTTATTTGAAATTTTCTTTCGGCTAACAAACCTCTTGTTTATTGCATAATATAGTTTAATCGTTTTCTCGACTCTATTACTAATTTTTCCTTCTTGTTTTCCTATCACATCTAATAAAATTCCCAAATATTTATATGCTGTAACTTGCTGAATTTTTGTGTTACCTATCTTGCTATCAACTCGATCACCTCCTATGGTCATTACTTTGCTCTTATCAGTATTTATTTTCATGTGCTCTCGTTGTACTATGTCGTTCCACAATTCTATATTATATTGGAGCTGTTCTTCGTTTTCAGCAATCAGAACAGGATCATGGCATTCACCAAACTAGTTTAATAACTATTTTATAAATATAATTTCAGAGATTGCGTGTGGACTACCGCAAGTCTATAATAATTATTCGAATTTTTTAAGACCCACTCGATCGAAACTACATAGATAGCTCCATGTTTTTTGCTCCTGTATCTTCTGATGATGGTGAGAGAGTTATCAAAGAAACAAAACTAAACCATTCCCCTGACATATACGATATGAATATCTATACATTGAAACACGCATGCCCCTATATTGCAAAAACATTAGCTTATTTAATTAATAATAAGTTTGAAACCGGAACTATTCCGAGCAAACGTAAAACTGCAAAACTCGTACCAATCTATAAGGAAGTCAAGATATTTCAAATTATAGGCCGATTTAAATTTTACCAGTATTCCCAGAATATTTGAAGAAATTATATTTAATATACTTATATCCTACATCGGCCAACACGACATATTAATAAATAATCAGTTTGGATTTAGAAGAGGATGTGGCACTGTGGATGCGTTGCTGAGGTTGACGAACACGGTTGTGGATAATTTCGAAGCGGGTATTGAGACATTGTGTGTGTTTGTTGACCTGAGTAAGGCGTTCGACTCTGTGTGACACGAAATACTACTGAAAAAATTGGAGTATTACGACGTTAGGGGCGTAATGCAGATAGCTTTTAGGACATATCTTTGGGGAAGAACTCAGCGAGTATTCAGCGGTAGTGACTACAGTGATACACTAACAGTTAGGAAGAGGGTACCACAATGTAGCGTTTTGGGCCCAGTATTGTTCTTGCTATACATAAATGATTCACCAGCAGTCTCTCCGTATCATACGATACCTTTTGCTGATGATACTGTTTTAGTCAATGTGGGTAAATCTGAATGTATTAATAGTGTTACTGAAAGAGTGGTGTCTGACGCAAATAAATGGTTTGCCGCAAATAAATGTGACAAAAACAAGCACTGTCAAATTTTCAACAAACACCAAACATGACATCCAGAACACTAAATACTTGGGTATTCAGGTTGAATCCAGGTTGCGTTGGATGTGGATGGCTTATGTCTGAGGTTTTCTTCTGTTACTTATGCCATTGGACGGATAAGAGACCCAATTATTGTCGATGCGGCGATTACCGCATATTATACGCTGTTTCAAAGTATTTCGATTTACGGGATATTGGCATGGAGAACCGCAATAAATACTGATTATCTATTCATACACCAACAACGAGGTGTACGTGCCATCGCCAAAATGTCTATGAGAGGATCATGTAAGCTATATTTCCAACATTTTGAATTATTAGCTTTAACGTGCTTATTAATATTGCATAATTTTATGTACATGCATTCCAACAAATCGAAATACATACAATCGAAATTCTAATTTTCACCTTTACAATACCCGAAACGCAAATAATATGACTACACCAAGTCACAGACTCGCGGTGACGGATAATAATATATCGTTTATTCCATCACGTCAATTTTGGTCACATTCAAACTGTATAGATAAAAAAAGACATTTAAGAAACCGTAACAAATTAAACCAAAACATATGACAAATATTCGACTGTTAAAAGTTATCATTCTAAAAGTCAGATACCGTGTAGAATGCATTCTTCAGTAGATGTTGTTTCAGCACTGATTTAAACTTATGCAGTGGAAGATCTTTAATGCGCAAAAGTATATGACTAAAAGTAGGAGGATAGGAGGTTCTTAGCCTCTTAGACTGTATGACAAGCTACCATCATCAATTCGGGAACTTGCGTTGCGGCCGTTCGAGCGAACAATTGGGGGTCATTTGCTTGCAAAGTGCTACTACTACCGTGTGCGTGATTTTGATTTTAATCTGTGATTTTAACTTGGATTTAGGACGTATCGGATGTGTATCATATTTTATGAAAAGTTTTACATGTAATATGTGGCATTACCTTTGTACAAATTCCATTTGTTCAAGGTTAAAAATATGTAGGTATTATTATTATTATCACATCGACCGCAAATACTCTACCCGCAATTTTGACCGGCTTCAAAGATCTATATCCAAAGTGCATTTTCCTCATAAGATTCTTTAATAATGTCATCCATAAACGTGTTAAACAACGTTGGGCTGAATCCTTCTCCTTGTCTTAGTCCCACCTCCGTTTTAAAACCTTCCGATTTCGCATTATTTTTTATTACGTAGTTTACATTATTTTCGTGTAAGTTCTGTATTAGGTTTATGATTCTTCTGTTTACTCCTCTATTCTCCAGACTTCTTCAAACTTCAGCTCTCGGAATTCGATCGAATGCTTTCTCTAGATCAATAAAAACCAAGTATATTCCCCTTGAGTGTGTTGTTCTTTTCTCTGTTATTTGTTCAATTGCGAAAATATAGTCTTGCACACTACGTCCAGGTGTGAAACCGCTTTGTGCTTCATCTATATGGAGCTCTATCAGAGGTCTTATTTTGTTGATTATGATTTGTTCTATAACGTTAGTGATCGTATTGAGTAAGGTAATTCCCCTGTAATGTTTACAGTCTTTAGTATCTGCGTTTTTATATACCGGTACAATTAGTGCTGTTGGCCATTCTTGCGGTATTTTCTCATTAGCCCAGACTTTACTGACTATTTCCAATAAGCTTCCTCTTTGCTCTGGTCCTAGGTATTTCAGCATTTCTGTGGTTATTTTGTCATCTCATGTTGCTTTTTAATTTTTTAGTTTTTAAAGTAGGTACTTCTTCTAGTGTTATTTCGTTGTAGTTTTCATTGTTTTGCTGATTTGTTCTGCTTTCATTACAGCTTCTTATTTGTTCTGTCCCTCCGAGTAAGCTAACGTATTTTATGTATTCAAATGGCTGTAGTTCAGAGAAAAAATGAATGACATTGATAAAAATACACTAACGTTTTGCATTCCCTAGGTTCTGATACAACTGAGTTTAACAGCTTGAAGAATTCTGTATATTTCCAGTTTGTTTTCATGTTAAAATGTAATTTAAAATTTGCAGTATCTGCGTCGCACAATGACATTTTGTAACTCTAAATATTTTAGCCACGCTTGACGGTGCTCGAGAGAAGTGTTATTAATGTAGACTTGTAGTTATGCTAGGTTAAAGATAGTTGCAAATTAAACTGATTAATTCTTTAGCCAAATAATTTCATTTATTGGTTTTATCCTTGTATTGTTGCTAATAACACTAGTTTATTACAATGTATATTACCCTAGAAACCTATCAACACAATTTTAAAGAAGACATTTTGTTAAATATGCGACTATAAGTGCAAGCGATTTAAAAATTAAATTTCTGACAATGAAATAACTGCGTTTAGGTATACTATCGGGGACATATTAAGTGAATCACATATTTCTTTTCGTGTGTCTTCTACAGCTTTTGTACCTTCATGTGCATATATTTGGTCTTCTCGTCACTTATTCCCAGTCCGACCTTCTTTGCGGTTGCTTCTAACTTTCTGGTTATGCTTTCGAGCTCCTTCCTTGTTATCGCAAGTATCGTTATGTCGTCCGCGTACGCTAGGCATTGATGACTTTTATTTAATATTATTCCGGTACAGTTTATTTCACTCTCTCTGATAACTTTTTACAATATTATGTTAAACAACACCGTAGAAAGCGGATCACCTTGTCTCAATCCAACTGTTTTAAAAGATTCTGAAATTATATTGTTTACCCGTACTTTGCTAGTAGAGTTCTTTGAAGTTATTCTCACTAATCGTATTAGCTTGTTAAGAATTTGCATTTCCTTCATGGCCTGGTATAGTTCCTTTCTTCTTACGGAATCATAAGCACGTTTAAAATCAATAAAAATGGCGTGCACTTCTTTGTTATGGCCATTACACAGTGCTTGAAGTTCCTTTATTGTAAACAGCTGATCTATCACCGAGCGATCTTTCCTGAAACCACACTGATATTCACCCACAACATTATCTGCAAATGCCTGTAGTCTGTTGCGTATTATCGTCGCAAAAATCTTATATGTTACATCCAATAGTGACATTCCGCTATAATTTTTACACTCCATTTTATCGCCCTTTTTCTGCAGTGGTATATTGCTTCTCTCCATCTTGTTGGCATCTGTTCTTGCTGTCAAATAGCTTTTATTCAGTCATAGATTTCTTTCCGCAACAAATTGCCTCCATATTTAATTAATTCCGCCGCAACACCGTTTTCTCCTGGACCTTTACCTAAATTTTGGTTCTGTTCGTCCGTAAGATCTTTAAAATACAGTTGCCTTCTTTCGCACCTCCAACCAAGTTCCCATCCTTGTTTTTGTAGAATAACGTTCTTGATTTTATTTCTTGTCTTGCAGTCTTAGTTTCCTGATAGAAATTTTTAATATCCTTTCTTTTATAATTTTCTTCTACTTTATTAAGTTTAGCTTCATAGTGCTTTTCTTTTGTTCTTCTGCAAACATTTTTCGCTCTTTTCTTTTGATCTTTGTAGTTGAATATATCCTGTGATGAATTAGTCTGCAACATCTTCTGTCTAGCTTTTTGTACTTTTTGCGTATGTTCCTTGCAAACAGTATTAAAGCAGCTTTCTTTTCTTCTTCGTTTTTTGTTCCCCACGATATTTACTGCTGTTTCCTTTACTCGACTTTCGAAAATACTCCATCGTTCACTTATTGTGAACGATGTATTCATTGAGGAACCATCTTGTAACTTTCATTTATTCTCTTTTGATACAATACTTTTAGTTCCTCTTGACTGAAAGCTTCTATGTTAATTGCTTTCTTTATCTTCTGGGTTTCTCTTGCGACTGTTTTAAAATCAAAAGCAATTTTCGCCCTCACTAGTATGTGATCCGAGCTCATTTCCGCTCCTCTATATGATCTAACATTTTGCACCGCTCTTTTAAATCTGTCCTGTATCAATATGTGGTCAATTTGATTCTCAGTTTTTCCATCCGGTGATATCCATGTTGCCTTGTGAATCTCTTGATGTTGGAAACAAGTACTAATTATTTTACAGTTTCTACTTGCTGCTAGTCCTATTAGCTTTAGACCATTATTATTAGAAAACTCATGTTTACTAAACCTTCCAATTATTTCTTCTCTGCCTTTTTTGCGTTAAAATTCCCCACAATGATGTTCATATCTTCATCTGGGAGTGTATTAAAAAGTTCTTCAATCATCTCATAAAAGGCAACCTTCTCCTCTTCATCCTTATCCTCCGAGGGTGGATGTACGTTGATAATGTTAGTCTTCTTGTGCGCACACGTTAACTTTAAATGGCATAATCTCTCATTTACTGCTGTCAACTTCATGTTTTAACTTTTTCGAAATTAAAAACCCAGTTCCAATAATTCTATTTTTATTATCACCACTATTGAAGAATATATAGTTATCTAGACCTGTTACGGCCACGTCCTTTTGTTTTATTTCTTGTATTGCCAGAATTTCTATTTTGTACTTCTTTGCTTCTGTCTCCAGGTCCTTGAGTGCTCCAGTATAATAAGTCCCTCTTACATTCCAAGTAGCTAAATATGTATGATCGTAATGTTGAGTACTAACTAAAAGTACGTAATTATTGAGTTCGTATGTTTAACAGGACATAGTCGCCGGCATTACAATTACCCAAGTTGCTTGTCTAACATTCTTTTACCTAATTTAAACCCGAAGTAATTTTATTGCACTTCGATTCATTTATTATGTCTCCGATAGTACAAACGATGTTGGCTTGATTGTTTACTAGAAATTAAATCAAATCAGTTTATTTTCTCATAAAATAAATTGTCTAAAAGAAATCCGTAATGAGGGCTGAAGAAGATATAACGCTGGTAATGGTTCATGAAGGCCGTGGAGGAGAATTCAACGAAGAACTGATTTTAATTAAAACAGAAAATAAATTAGATAAAATTTATGTAATAATTACGCGATGATGTTCGCTTTTTATCTCGGACAAGTTGATGTCAAGTTGGCCAGAGAATTTACTTAGTTGACAAAGCTCTAAACTGCATTAAAAGAGTAAGGTAGACCGAATGTTATCTTGAATTTGACGAGCTATTTAACATGGTACTTCGGACGACGAATAATGTTGAAACATAAATTGCACTCCGGCAAGCAGTAATTATTCAAAGTTTGAAATGCGAAGTTTGGCCGCTGCGGTTACATTTGCTTGCTTAATTATAAAACTGGAATATTTCTGTGACGAGTTAAATTAATACATTTGAACATGGACGGAGAATACATTTACAAAGTTATTTGTACAATACCGCTCTTTTCACAATAAAGTTGAAATAGAGTGGGTAATTATTAACAGTAAATAGTTATTCTAATAGTAGCGTGGTACTAAAGCTGGAGAAGTACATACATACGTGCAACTACAGTATTTGAATTTTATCCTAATACCAGCAGCATATTTTAATGAATACCAAGAGAAGTGTATATACATAATGGGTTTTGTGTGTTGTTTTGAAGATAATGCAACATTAACAGAATATTATTCAGATACGATTAAATGTAATTCGTATTAATGAGGTATACTCACCTATACAATACATATGTGTATTACACCAGGATGTAGTTATATTAGTAACATTTAATAAAGCTGCTTATGGGATGGTTTAACAACATGTTGAGATGATTACACACAATCATTCTACAATTTTTAATGTTATTCTCTTACGAAGGGTTAGGAGAGAGGTAGCGCGTCTGCATTAAAATCAATCATAACTTCGGTTATTTAATAAAAAGCACACTTTTAAAAGAATACTGGATATTTTACAAAATATACGAACTGCACGTGTGTTGAATGAGGTAAATTACATAACGATAGCGGAATAAATCGGATCAGAGATACATAATTCATATTTACAATTTGTACCTGTTTTTCGCTATAGCAGCAATCCAAACCGGATTCTGGATGGAAACTAGGATTTCATAAGAACAGATAAATTTTCAATATGTAGTTAAGGTAGGTATATCTCAATCCAAAAGGGTACAGAGTAGGTCAATTTAAAAATAAGATTATTCGACATTCATTCGGTAAATCTGTTATTATATAAAAAGCCGTGTCATAATATCCGCGAAAACATACTTTTCTTTATAATCTTGACGACGAATAAGAAGATAAATACAACATTTTGAACATATAGTTTATAAAGATATTGTCATTAGCGATAGATATTTCTAGCAAGTAGTTCTTTTTTGAATCATAGTTGACCAGATGTGAGTAGTTGAGTTAATGATAAAATGAGAAAACAAAGTTCTTCTCACATATATATTTTTATTAATATCTCTACATGTTTCGGCTCTGGGCCATCTTCAGGAGATTCTGCAAAATACCTTAATGCTAGTACACGACATCTTATGAAAAAGTTAAATTAAATTTTTTAGGGGTACTTTAAAAAATGAATGTGGATAAATTAGAATTAAAATAGTACTTACAAGTCAAAATGGAATGGAAAACTTGTCAGGGGGTGTATAAAAATATAAATTGTCGTAATCAAGTCACGCTAATATAAAATATTCATATGTGTATCACAAACAGATGAAGAATGTGTTAAACTTAGTGTTCAAATGCGCTAACTAGTACAAAATAAAAGTTATGAAAAAAACCGTTGCTTTTATAAAATTTACAAAATTTTGCGTATTGAATGCAAAAATGAAAACGGAAATATATAGTTATGTGCAAAATGAAAAAGACTATCCTATATGATGTGTAAATATTTGAATATAGGGATGATGTTGTTTTCTATTTCATCGTTTAGTAATAGGAATTTATTATTATGTTTATGTTTTTCAATTTCATATGCCTCAAGTATCATTATTTCTAAACCTTTGTTTCGGTTGTGCAAAAGTTTAGTTTTTTCTGGACCACCACTTTTAGGGCCCGTGGAAAGTAAATGTTGGAAGAATGCTGAGGGAATTTGATTTTGATGTTTTTAAGGGGCTATTTTCAGTTCTTGGTGGGAAGTTTGAAATCGGGTTATTTTTACTTGCAATAATTTTTGTGAGGAATGATCATAAACAAGAATTTCTTATTGGAATATTAGCATTGAATTACAGACTAGTGGACGAAGTGTAAGTGACAGAAATTACGTGTTTAATAAAAAAATGTTATTGTTATTTTTTAAAGTAATGTATTTCAAGAGTTATATACTTTTTGTCCACTAAATATGAACGGGAATAAACACGGCATACATTAATAAAAAGAATTGTATGATAAGTAAAAAAGATTGCAAGAAACATATCCGGTAGGGAACAAGATAACTGTAGATGAGGACGTTCCAAATGGTTTGGCAACTTTCTAAAAGACGGATACATCATCGCCGCGGTGTCTCGGCATTGCCAACCTAATGATCTATAATCTTACGCAAACGAAAATTTCGACGATTGAATATACACATGCTTATAGAGTTTGTAGATTTTCTCTTGTACAGAGTGAGTCAAAAAGAATGAAGACAAATTGACTTTCCCACAAACTTTTATTTCTTGAAATCGACCAACCTGTGGTTTACTCATAGGCGTTTAATAAGAAATTTCTTTATTCTTACATAAACAAAATAATATTTTCTTTAAACTATAATACAAGAAACATAACGTTCTAATTATAATTATAGGACATGTTCAAAATGACTACCATCACTTTCTAAACACAAATTTACACGCCTTTTCATGCTGTCAAATAATGCTAATACCAGAGTATTAAGATCGATATTTTTTATTTTCCCTAATAATAGATAGCTTTCGCAACTCTTTTAAACTAAAGCCTGTTTGACACGACGATAAATTTACGCAAAAATTAACGATAAAATTTAGGAATAAATGATTTGACACGTATCACACAGAACATATGTAAAGAAATTTACTACCAATCTTTCGTAAATTATTTAGAACTTGTCTTAATGCATCAGCAAATTGCGTTAAAAATTTGGAGATATGTTGCAAACAGAAAATCATAAATTGTTTTGTTAGAAAATTTATTCAAAAATGTTCTCGTTAATTTTTGCGTAAATTTAACGTCGTGTAAAACAGGCTTAAGTAGGTATGTAACCGATTCTGAAGAATCTTATTCTTTAAATATTCAAACAACAATTGTAATTGTTGTAATAAAATCTAACAAAAACACGAATAAGATAACAGAACGACCAAGGTAACAGAAAATGATAATAACGCCTAACGCCAAACGCCTACGAACATGATCCAACTATGAACAGGCTGTAAAATAGAAGAAAGTAATTTTTTAATAGCATTACAGCCAGTTTGGCCAACCTATACAAACAAATTCAAGGCGGGAAATTCAGCTTGTCCTCAAACTTATTGGCTCAGTATGTATACTGTTATTACGCCTAGAAAAATGCAAGTAGTTTACCACTTTAGCAATGGCAAAGCATTATGTATTATGGGGGTAGGTAGATCATTCAATTAGAAATGAAAAATTAAGAGAAATGCTGTTATTATATTGGAGAATTTCCCTAAAAATTTGTTTTGGTATTGATAACATTCTAAGAAATGCGGTGAAATTGTGACGGAGTACCATTACAAGAAAAAGTTGCTTTTGTTGGATATCCGCACAAAAAAAATATTGCCATACTTCTATTAAAAATAGTTTTGAAAATACCATAGAAGAGAAAATACCATAGAAAAATAATATATTTCTAAGATGAAAGCATCTCACAAAAATTAAAGTCTGTATCTTTTTATCAATATTTACGGTGCACTATATACACTACTATACTTTTTATACAAAAAATTACGGAGCTCATCTTGTTCGGTCCTAAAAAGGCGAGACAAAATGCTACCCTGTGGGATAGTATTAAAATCTTTGTTGAGGACAAACAGATAGCCTTGAAGTATTGCGTGAGAAATTTGGAAGTATTGGTTGATGATGAATTAAAATTTAATGATCAAGTTAATGCATGTATCCAGAGATCATACGCCGCGCTCAAATTAATATACACCAATAGATCGCTACTAAATGCTAAAACAAAAAGAACTCTCTGTGAAAGTCTGGTTTTATCAAATACTAACTACTGTGACTCCTTATATGGTTCTTTCATATTGTCTTGTTCAATTCGTAAACTGCAAAAACTACAAAATTCGTGCATACGATTAATTTTCGGTATTAGGCGTAGGGCTCATGTAGCGCACAGGTTAACGGAATTGAGTTGGCTTAATATGCGAAGTCGAAGATTTCTTCACTCGGCCACGTTATTTTTTAACATTACTTCTACACACCAGCCGCCATATTTATATAATAAGATAACATTCAGGACAGACGTGCACAGTTTAAATATTAGGTTCAAGGGCACACTCACCCCTCCTATGCATTTCTCGCAGTTTTTTAAAAAGGGATTTCGATATCAAGTCTGCCATGTCATCAATAATCTCCCTTATAACATAAGGAACGTACGCTCTGTCACCGCGTTCAAGAAAAGGCTTGCGGAGCACCTGCTCACCGGACGGATGTGATCTGTTAATAAACTTTAATTTGGGACCTTTAGTCTTTATAAACCTTGTGGGTTTAATACAGTTGGTGAGCTATGCTTGTTTGTAATATCTATATATTTATTTATTTTATGTTGTTTCTTTTGCTCTCTTTAGTTGTAGGTTAGGTTTAGGTCATGGTAGGGTGGAAGAGCAAATATCTCCAATTTTTTGGTGATATTTGAACCCTGTCATATTTTCCATCCTTGCCGTATTTATTTATCTATTCTCGTGTTATTTACATGTTTGTTTGGAATTTTTTTGTCAAGGACGAAAATAAATTACTATTATTATTATTATTATTATTATTATTATTATTATTAAATAAAACAAAACGAAAATTCCCATAAGCCAAAATAGTTTCAAACGTACTGAGCGCAGAATAATAAGTAAGTATGTCACGACCGTGCTATCTCATTTTGTATATTGCTGTCTTCTTTCATCTCGCAGTATGATCGACAACTGGTACTATTAGTTCCCTCTGTTATCCAATTAATTTGTAAATATACTTGTAAACACACACACACAGCCGACGTTCGTATAGGGTGTATTCGCTAGGAGTGAAAATAGAGCCTTAATTCTGGTTTCTATTTTTCTACCTGTCTCCCCTATGTATATAGGGTTACAATCGTTACATTGTATACTATAAACACCACTTCTTTCTAAGATATCACGTTTGTCTTTGTTGATGCATAGTAGTTGTGATCTGGTATTGCTAGATTAAAGGCAACATAGCGCACTTTAACAATAAGTTTAATGCATTCTTCATCTGTTTGTAATACACATATGAATATTTTATATTAGCGTGACTTGATTACGACAAAATAATTTATATTTTTATACACCTCCTGACAAATTTTCCATTCCATTTTGACTTGTAAGTACTATTTTAACTGTAATTTATCCACATTCATTATTTAAATCTACCTCTAGAAAATTAAATTTAGCTTTTTCATAAGATGTCGTGTACTAGCATTAAGGTATTTTGCAGAATCTCCTGAAGATGGCGCTGAGCCGAAACATGTAGAAATATTAATAAAAATAAAATAAATAAATATATATATATATAAATATAAATATATGTGAGAAGAACTTAGTTTTCTCATTTTATCATTAGTTCTTTTTATTTCATTGCCTATGAGAGCGAACTTCTCTGTGCTTTTATCAAAGAGTGGTTCGTTTCATTATCCCCCATGTCACAAAAGGAAATTTGCTTCTATCGGGGATAATTTATATGCTGCTTTCTGTCATATAAAGGAGTATAAAAAAGAAACTCTTGTTGTATCCGCTGAATATATTTCGAAAGAGCTACGTCTAACAAATCCAGGAGATTCAAATGTTTTAATCAATAGGCCTGTTCGTTTGAATTGCTAACTTTGGTAAGTTTTGTCAAAAATAGCAAGTGTAGCAGATTAGAAACAGCAAATAGATCAGTTTCAGCGGATACATCTGATTTCAATCGACTGCTAAAGTACCGAGCCTACCGAACAGAATATTCACCTAAACAACACAATAACCTCAAAAGCCAATCAACAACTGTATTGCATTCTTGCGTTTGCGTATAACACGTGAGCGTTATGATCTGCTATTATTGCTAGACACTTGGAACTTGAGCAAGTATAGCTTGCTACTTCTGCTATACAGCAATTTGCTGAATGCAAACGAACGAGTGTCGAAAACACCTGTCAGCAGCTAAATTGCAAACGAACATACGGATATTGACAAAAGTGATATTGAGTAGTTCCAGCAACGCAAACGAACAGGCCTAATACATCCCATTTGATCAGATATTAGTGCGACCTATAAACGTGAACCAGTGCGCGATAAACGACGAGGTTATACATATATACTGCCTTTCTGTAAATGATTTCGTAGACGTAAATAATACTAATAAATGTCTCAAGGGACAAATCAAAAATCTTGATGATATAGTTAAAATAGGTATTTTTTTTGTTCTAATAAAACCGAACTAACTTGATTTATTTCCCCTATCGTGCACAATATATATGTGTAATTACTTTATATGAAATGCGAACACACTACTGAAATCAGATATATTACGACGAGGATAATATGAATTTCTCTCATATCTAATTAGAATACTACAATGTTTTATTATAACACCGCCCCCGGGGTGGCTTGAACTTTCTAGTTAAATAAATTGTTTCCCTGATTGACCTCGTTTGCCGAGAAAACTGGGATATACGCGTTTTATTTATTATTCATTTGTAAAAGAGACCCAAATGCTGATGGGAAATATATTAGTAAGTTATATATCCTTCAACACTATACCCTCATTTTAATGTTTTTCACATCTGTAAACATGTTTGAGGGGATGTGCGTAAACTTAAAAACTTGAAAATCGGAGCACATTTATTTCCTTGTCGGTCTAAATCGCTCTTTCTTTTTCAATATACAATTTACAAATACAAAATTTGAATAACGCTTTTCAATGTCTCACAGTGTGTTTATTGGTAGCTGGGCGTAATTAATACGGCTTGACTGACATTTCTAATACTTTACTAAAATTTCTGTGTAATAATGATTATTTAGCTTGACCAATGTTATTATTATTATTATTATTATTACTATTATTGTTATTATTATTACGGCTTTCTAGATGCCCATTAGCCACCCAACTAATATTCATCGAACTAGACAGAAAAAAAGATTTCTTTAACATTCACAAATTTTTATATCTGACATCGATTCAACTGATCTGTAACAGGTATACCCAAAAAGATATACCTGACAAAGAAACAACAAATAATAATAGGTAAAAATGATTAAATATCAATATACATATGTATGTACGTATGTATATGTACCGGTTGACCAGCTAAAAATGCAAAGTGCTGTATCTCGGAAACTATTCGTCCGAGAGACTTGCGAAAAAAAAAAATTATAAACTGGTCAAAGAAGATGGTGGCCAAGGGGCGTAATCGCCATCCTAAACTTTTAAAGTGATTTTTCACTGAAATCCGCCTCGTAAATGTTACCTACTAAAAAATATGTGCCTTTTAAAGCTAAGCTTTACTCGAGCAATTTTTGTTTAACACCTTTTGATATATCTATTAAAGTAAAGTAGTGGGGGGTAAATCGATGTTTGTTTAGATAAAAAGCTGTAGATGCCAAGCGACTGAACGGATTTTAACGAACTTGGTCTCGTCGGAAAAAGCATTTATTGTTCTATCAAACAGATCTTACCTACGATATGTCTAGCTCTTAGTGATGCCGCTAGGGCGCGCTTTTTGATATAATAACAGAAAATTACAAAATTCTCTAAAAAATTAAATGCAATAATATGACTTTTTTTCATAAAAATGTAGTGAAATGATGCCTAAATAGATTAGTGGAAACGGTATTTCGATATCTTATTGGTAGGTTGACATATCGAAGGGAGAAAATTTAGTTAGTATATAATTTAAAAAACGCTATTACACCGGTATTTATTGTTCTTTTTTCAAGATTCAATGATAAAATTCATATAAAATATAAAATTCATATTTTTAGTTCAGAAAAATTGTGAAAAACACGTGGGGAAGCACAATGGGAAAAAATGACCGATTTTGAAATAAAGCTAATGCGTCCTTCAATGTTCGAACGGTCTTGCATCACACTCACATATTTGTTGGAGTCGCTCATGCATGGACATTACAGCAGCTTCAATTTCTGCTCTTTACAGGCTACGAACAGCCTTTTGTAATCGTATTTTCATGTTGTCTCTGGCTGTTGGTGGCATTTGGTAAACAATATCCTTCAAGTCATAATAGTAGAACAGGTGCGTTCTGGCGGTCGTGGTGGCCAAGAAAATACTTACTTGCGCAATCCACCTCTGGTGATATCTCAGATCTAAACGTTCTCACACATTTCTGCAAAAATCTGCCGGGCAATCGTTTAGTAATTGCATAGGCACATCTTTTAATAAAATAGCCAATTTGTTTTCCAGAAATCATGAAACACGGCATCACTTAGAGGTTGATCAATGAAATAGTTCCGCTCAGGATGCCACACCACATATGGAGACCCCAATGGCTTTAATGTTGGACCTCGCGTAAGGGGCCATTCTAGTCTGTTAAGAGCAGAAATTGATGATGCTGTAATGTCCACTCATTAGCGGTTCCAACAACGCATTGGGTATGGTAGGTCCTTTTTTTGGTATTGTTCTCCTGTATGTTTTTTTTTAACCAAAAATACTTTCATTATTTAAAATTGATTGAATTATTAAATTTTATCATTGAATCTTGGAAAAAGACAAATAAACAGCAATAAATACCGGTGTAATAGCGTTTTTTTAATTACTAACTAAATTTTCTTTCTTGGGTACCTACTTCAAGCTACCAATAAAATATCGAGTTCCTTACCGTTGTCACTAACCTATTTATCATTTCACTACATTTTTGTGGAAAAAAGTCATATTATTGCAACTGAGTTTTTAGGGCATTTTGCAATTTTCTGTTATTACATCAAAAAGCGCGCTCTAGCGGCATCACTAACAGTTAGACATACATATTATAAGGCGCGTTTGATGAAACAATAAATGCTTTTGCCAACCGGACCAAGTTCGTTAACATTCGTTCAGTTTCAAATAATTACATGCAAAATTTGTATTATTGCGCTGAAATTTATTTAATGTCTAAGAGCAGTTCCAATCTTGACAATCCAAAATTAAATGACTTAAGTTACCAAACTGGTTGCAGTTGTTACCCAAGATATTGCTTAGTATTTAACTTTTGTAAAAATTTGCCGGGAAATGTGCATGGCCGACGAACACTTTTGTAATTTGGGTGTGCATTATTCTATAAATGTCTCTATTGCTTCTGTTGATTGACTAAAGGAACCAATAATTAGTATGGTGCGTTCTATAGATGGATTGATATCGATTTTTCAAAAAAAAATGTTCCTGATGTTTGTAGAATGATGATGCGTCTGAAAATGGTATAAAGTCTTTCTGATAATTACTTTGTCTCTTCAGCTACCTTATTACCGTAAATATTTGAGTAGTCTATTATCCGCACAAACTGAACTATACTACCTTGAAGATTGAATTAATTATACTCATAAACAACTGACTGACAGTAACTGATGACTTGCTATGAAATTTACAGATCTATAATACATATATTTGTCTCGCTACAAATTAAACTCTTTTGAAGATCGAGTTGCTCTATTATCTTTAGTGCTGTAGGTACGAATAATATTTTCTCCTCAATTCTGTCAGTAGGCTCGTAGGCGTATATACTGCGCTGCTAACTCTATCCGTATTCTTTGGCCCATCTGGATAAATATAGATGTATTCTTTGTATTCGTAGTTAACTTTTACAAATAAGATTAAGTTCGCGGAAGTATTTTGTGTAAAAGCTGGAAACTCGACATTAGGCAGCCAAAACTTGTAATGATAGGGGAGCGAATACAATGGCGCTGATTTCGATATTATTATGTTGTTTTGAAACTTCGTAGATTCTTCAGAGGCGTTGCAATTTGTGGAGGGGAGCTACTTTGTCAATGCATATTAATTAATTAAAAATACATGTTTGTGTAAACGGAAATGGGATTTATTAAAAATATTACATTTATTGCAAATGTTGAATATGGCAGCTATTTTCTTCTTGCACAAACACCAACCTGCAATAATGTAAACCGAAGTTCTGAGCATCTCTCATTGTAGAGCTGCTATGTTTTATGTGATGGATTTCTTCGATTCATCGATGGTTTCTTTCAGGTATCCTCATAACAAAAAATCGGTGGGATTAATATCTGGTGATTTGGAAAGGGCGACATTTAGGAAATATTCTGCTAATAACGCGCTCGCAAAAAAATCCAAAACCTCTTGAGAGATAGTGGATATAAAAACCGCAATTATTTTCTTACATCATTACTAAATAGAACCGAAAACTTATCTGAATGAATCCCACATTTTTTTAGTGGCCGCTAGTCACAGGTTTTACTGTACCTACATCGTATATATTAACATCAAACTTGTAGTTCAGAAATTTAAAATAGCTGGTTTACCAAACTACATATCGACAAAAACTGATGTAACTAAATTTTCAAGAATATTATATTTTAAATATGTACATAATTCATTAAATACCTCACTCACAATCAGTCCTCAAAAACATTTGCATTTGATATATTTGTGAGAGAGCACGTGCGGTTCTCGTTGATCAGCATATTTCGTGTTTTTCGTAATTTGAGTTTGCTTCTTTTTAGTGCTTTTTTGTGCAGAGTCGGACAGTGTAAGAGATAGTACGGATTGGTGTCATTATTACGATAATTACTTGAATTGTTTCTTGTTGAAATAATTATTTTCTAACATTTTAACTTTCTCTGATTTGTTCGGTCAAAGTTCAAAATGACGCTGTCCTGTGTTGTGTGCGCGCAGGTGGTGGGGAGGCGTGCACATGGTATCCAGTGCGAGGAGTGTCGAATGGCTTTTCATGCAAAGTGTGTTGGGTTATCCCCTGATGCACTCACTGCTTTATCGAACGAGGGATCTTGCAGGAAAGGCTCGATGCGGCGAACATCATCACTATTAATATGCGATGACGATTCGGAATCTGCAGTACCTAATAGAGATCTATTGCAGTCAATAGATTCTCAACTAAAACTGCTTAACTCCAAGTATGATACGCTGGTGACTTCAGTTACCTTCTGTTCGGACAAGATATCCGATTTTGAGAAGAGCCTTACTCTTCTTGAGAATAAATGTAAGGCTATTGACGCTTTGCGTGCGGATAATGATAAATTGAAGAATCAGGTTATGGATATGCAAAAGCAATTGGACGACAATGCGCAGTATAGTCGACTATACAATATTGAAGTACAGGGAGTTCCTCGGAAAGAGGGTGAAAATGTTTACAAAATTCTTGAGTCCATCGAAAGGGAGATACAATGTCCGCTTGATGACCTTCAAATTGGGTATGCTCATCGTGTACCTACGCGTAATCCTCAAAATAAGGATGGAAATATCGTTGCACGGTTTTTCTCCCGGCGTATTAAGGAAAATGTGTTAGCGTGTGCAATAAGAGCAAAGCGCGAAAGACGGCAAACGTCTACTGGAGATCGAGTAGTTCGGGGAATTAAGGTTGATGGACTGTCTGATAGTATCTTCATCAACGAACATTTGTCTCAGAAGAATAAAGAACTGCTTAAAGCAGCGCGTGACACGTGTAAAACAGCTAATTTTAAGTTCTCGTGGTCTAGAAATGGTACTATCTTTGTTCGTAAAAATGAAAAATCCGCTGTAATTGCATTTAGATCGGAAAATGATATTATGAAAATTCGTTAAACTATTTATCTGCGATTGTTGTTTTTACATGAGTTTGTCTTCTTTGCAATGGTTGTGCACATGGCCTACCAAAATGTTAACGGACTTAGAACAAAAGTTGAAGAATTTCGGAACGGGGTTATAAATCACCATGCTAAAATAATTTGTTTAACTGAAACTAATCTTATACCGGACATATATGATCCAGAAATTTTTCCGCACGGATATTCCGTTTTTAGAAGGGATCGTGTTAGTTCGTGTAAGAAAACTGGTGGAGGTGTCTTGGTAGCTGTGGATGATTCTTTTAAATCTTGTGCAAGAAGTGATCTTGCGTGTGAGGGATCTGAAGATCTGTGGGTTCACGTTAGCTGTGGTAGTTTTGGTGATCGCGGTTTCTATATCTGCTGTGTGTACCTGCCTCCCAGTGACGACAACGCTCTAATAGCATTCTTGGCCAGCGCCTCTGATGTAATCAACAACCACCCAGATGATTTGTTCATAATACTGGGAGATTTCAACGTTCCCAGTACCGATTGGATCATTAATAGTGATAATAGTACCTTTCCAGTGCATGAAAATGCTATCCGTAGTAGGCATTTGAGTGATTTTGTCTCCGTATCGTCTGTGACTCAACATAATGTCATTAGAAACAAGAATCATAGAATCTTAGATCTTATTTTTACTAATAATCCACAGCATGTTGGGCTCGTTGTCGCCGGTCAGCCATTTGTAGCCGAAGATGTCCACCATCCAGCTGTTGAGTTTACGTGTGGTGTGGCGGTTGCTAGTTCTCTACAGGTTAATCGTCGCGCCGTATTGGATTTTAAAAGAACTGATTATGTTCGGTTAAAGAAATTGCTGGCGTTGGTGGACTGGCATAGTGAGTTGGCCTGTGACGGCGTGGATGCTGCTGTGGGTAAGTTTTATGAAATTTTGAATGATTTGTTTCGCAAGTGTGTACCGACTAAAATTATAAAAAAAACTAAATTTCCCTTTTGGTTTTGGTATTCAACTATCAAGACAATAAGAGAAAAAAATAAAGCACACAAACTCTGGCGTGTTTATAACAATCAAATGGATTATATTCGGTTTAGTACCTTAAGACGTCGTTCTAAATATTTAATCGATGATGACTTCAAAAATTATATACGGCGCGTGGAAGATGGTTTAACGTCTTCACCTGCTGATCTGTGGTCGTATGTCGGCCGCAGGAGAGGTTCGGGCGGCATTCCGCGTGAAATGCGTTGGGGCGATTCTGTTGCGAATGATGGTGATGCTGTTTGTAATCTTTTTAATACCTACTTTGCTTCAGTTTTTACTAATGGTACAATCAATTATACGCCATCTGACAATGCTTTCGGTGATTTAAAAATTGAGTATAATTCAATTTATAACAGATTGATTGCTCTAGATCCGCGAAAAACTTGTGGTCCTGATGGTGTTCCACCTTCTATTTTTAATACTTGTGCGGATTACTTATGCACACCTTTGCTTATCATATTCAACAGATCTTTATACTCACTTACGTTTCCTGTATTGTGGAAACAAGCGTTTATAACACCATTACATAAATCTGGGGCGAAAGAACTTATTGAAAACTATAGGCCCATCTCAATTCTGACTACACCAGCCAAAATCTTTGAGTCAATATTGTATGATATCATCTTCAGCAAAGTAAAACATCATATTCTGCTTCAACAACATGGTTTCTACCCTGGTAGATCCGTGGAAACGAATCTACTCACTTACACGCACTACATTTCCAGTAACTTAGACAGAAGATGTCAGGTTGACGCCATTTATACTGATTACAGTAAGGCTTTTGATAAAATAGATCATAATATCTTGGTGACTAAACTGGAGGCTGTAGGTATTTGTGGAGACTTGTTGAGGTGGTTGAAGTCATACATTTGCAATCGATCACAGATGGTGAGAGTTAATGGGTATAGATCGCAATTAATTAGGGTAACTTCTGGTGTGCCGCAGGGATCACATTTGGGGCCACTGCTTTTCAATATATATATAAATGACATTGGCTGTTGTTTCAATAATGCGGAGTTCTTGGAATATGCAGATGATCTTAAAATTTATATGGCAGTATCTTCCGTGAATGATTGTGTTAGATTGCAAGACGATCTCCATAAATTCTCTGTATACTGTCAGATTAACAAACTTGTTTTAAATTTTACTAAGTGTTCGTGCATACAATTTACTCGTAATAAACGTAAAATAAATTTTCAATATCAAATTAATGGTAATACTTTAAGTGTAATCAATACTGTGAAAGATTTAGGAGTTACTATAGATAATAAACTTATTTTTGCTGATCATATTGAGAGTTTAACTCAACGCTGTCTCAAAGCACTAGGCTTTATAATGCGTTCAGCTGCCCACTTCAGAAGTGCTGCTTGTCTGAAGGCGTTATACTATTCGTCTGTAGGAAGTATTGCTAATTATGCATCTGTGGTGTGGTGTCCAAGATATGCAATATATATTAACAGGATTGAATCAATTCAACGAAAGTTTGTGAAGTTTTTATGTTACAAAGTTGGTTATCAATATGTCACTTATTATAACTCGTGTAAACACTTCAACATTCTTCCGCTAATGGATAGAAGAAAATTAAGTGACATGCTAATGTTATATAAAATTCTTAATAATAAAGTTGACTCTTGTGATTTGGTTGCGCAAATTTATTTCAGAGTACCAACTCGTAACACCCGTGATTGCTATCTATTCTACCCACCTAGGTGCACTAGTTTTTCGCATATGAACTCTCCTGCGGTCAGATTTATGTCGACTTTTAATCAGACGTCTGTTGCGTATCCATTACTAGATATTTTTCACTCATCATTCGCTTTATTTAAATACTCCTTAAAAAACTATCTAATGGGCAGTTTAATTACGTAACTACCGCCTCAAATTTTTGTCCTGATCATTAAATCATTAATTTTCATTAGTTAATTAATTTTCATTAATTTTCTTTTATTTGCTGCATTGTATGACTTGAATTGGTATGTACACACTTGAATTTAATTTAATTGAATTTTATTTGATTCATGTAACATTAATATTGCTGATACCATATAAAATGTGTTTATGGCTGTGTGTGTATATGTACATATATTGATATGTGAGTATATCATTGTAAACGGCGCAGCGTATTTTGGGCTTGTCCTGTTGCTGTGCGCATATATTTAAATAAATAAATAAATAAATAAATTTCATCGTGGTAATTGAATGTTTTTCTTCGTTCAAATAGTAGTCCTCCATGGTTAACAAAACCATTTTTAAAACCAATATATAAAAGAATTGAGCATCTTCCAGTAGGATATTTGAAATCAGTAGTTACACCATCTATAAATACTTGTCTGCGTGTTGTAACATTAACATCTACCCACACTTTCGCTCTTGTGTATCCTTTATACAACCATGTTTCGTCTAAATAATATATTGTGCGTTGCACATTTCTTTATTTCGATATTGCAGATTCGTCTCTACAAAACAAGGTCGTTTCCTCCACCGCTCCTAGCCCACAGGTTGAAAACTAAATATTTGAACAGTATTTGATTTCCGCATGTTACCCTCTCTTTCTCGGAAGCACCAAGTTTTTCTGGTTTTTTTTTCTGTTTGAGTTTGTTGTAGTATTTTATGTAGTATGTAACTTGTAATACATTAAAAATTTGCTAGTTTCCTTTTTAGTTCTAAATGTTGTTCATTTTTTGATTTAAGGGGAAGAGCAGCTACTTATAGAGTAGCTGATCTTAAACCTTTTGAGATGTAATTTGCTAATTATAATAACCTTTGTATTATTATTATTTCTCAATAAATTTGGTATTATTATTCTTCTTATTATTATTATTAAATAATTAGTAGGTACCCAAGCTTACTTAGAATTAATCATCTTCATTAATTTATACAACGTTGAAAGACTCATTGGAGGTACATTTTGATTTGCGCTTATTTCCATTAAGATTTTGTTTAATGTACCTAGGAAGTTCTCCATCGTCGTGTATGGTTTTCTTATAATGTATTTAATAGTGTTCTCAAATGTAGGTAGCAGCGCCTTTCTTCCAACTCGTTGTAATGGTGGTAAAATTAGTCCTTTAGCTTTATAGAAAAGACTTTGAGTATTGTATAACTGAGGTCTGTGCATCAACCTGTAAAATAACTGTTGTGACATTGTACAGATCTCCTACAGGCAGTCTTAACGTTTTCTTTGACAAGCTGGATGCTATTCTTTGCGAGTTCTTATAGGATTTTCACCGAACGAAGCGTTGCACGTCATCAACAGAACTTTCAGAATAGCCATTATGAAAATTGAAAATACACCATAACATGCATTTATATTATACTATTATGACTATAAATTAAGTTGCCTGCCTGAAAGTAACTAGTTTGTAACCAAAGAAACGTTGCCGCTATCAATTGTTTACGTTTTAGTATAAAATTAACTGTCATTCAAGTGTAACGTATCGCGTCCTTTTGTATTGATATCTGAGTTTTATTTTTGCTACTTTCCACTTACGGTTTTTATAAATCAGTTATTTTCATAACTAAACGATCATGCCGAAAGCATTTTGTAGTCGATGCAAATCGTTAATTGCAAGTACTATTGCTAATGTTGACGAAGAGCGTGATAATGGTGGACCTCTAATGCCATTGAGTGCTGTACGAGAGGTAAAATATGTTTATAATAGGTAATTTAATTATGTAATTATATTACATTCTTTACAGCGAGCATCTAAAGCTTTATCTGTCAGAATTGCTGCAGTCAGTAGAATTTCTACTGATGTTAAGAAGGGGAAAGAATTGCATAGCCCTAAGAGAAAACATGAGAGAGAGAAACCGGTGGTGGATATTGACGATTTTGCTAAATGTGCTATCAGAAATGCTGTGTACGACATCTACAGAGACAGTGAGTGAATTAAAATATTAATTGTATGTCCTTTAATAAATGTGGATATTGTTTAATCGTAGAGCAACATATTACTCTCCAATCGTTAACTGCTACTTTACGTGAGAGGAATATATTTAGTGGTGGGCAAACGTCACTTTGGAAGATCCTACGTAACATTGGATTTCATTTTAAGAAGGATGGCCCCAAAAGAGGGCTTATGGAATTATCACATATTGTGCTAAAACGTGTTAACTTTTTATCCGAGTATATTCGTTGTAAAAAATCTGGGACATACAACTTTGTTTTTACTGACGAGACATGGATCTTTCAAAATGGGACTGTTGCACAATCGTGGCAGGATGATGATGTAAGACGTGTCCGTACAAGAAAAGTTGGTGGAAAAAGGTGCTAAATGTAATTTACTACTAGTATGACCGCTTATCGATACATGTTCTAGGCTAATTGTATTACATGCTGGTAGTTCTAATGGGTTCATTGATGGTGCTGCGTTAGTTTTTCCATCGGGAACCACTACTGGTGATTACCATGGCGAAATGAATAAAGCAAACTATTTGCAATGGTTTGAGTATCAGTTACTTCGTCAATTAGAATTTCCAAGTGTAATTGTTTTGGATAATGCTTCATACCATTCGACTTTATTAAATAAACCACCAACTACATCGTCTACTAAAGCAGAAATTCATGATTGGCTTATTAACCAAAATATAAGCTACAGTGCAGATATGCTAAAAATTCAATTACTGGAATTAGTCGAAAAGTAAGTAGAAAACTTCATTATTAGTTTGCTTTAAATTGTTGCCTACAATTATTATTTATAGAAATAAATCTGAACCCATGTACGAGATTGATCAACTAGCGGAGAAATATGGCCACAAAGTCCTGCGTCTTCCACCATATGATTGTATTTTCAATCCAATAGAAAATATCTGGGGTATTGCGAAAAACTACTTCACTCGTCATGTTGAAGAAACGGGCTATACAATAGAAAATGCGAAATCAGTGTGGCTAGATGCCCTTCAAACAATAACTCCAAATACTTGGCAAAAAACAGTGGAACATATGGAAAGAGAAATACAGACATGGTGGGATTTGACAGGGAAGATATTGGAGAGTTTATTATCCATGTTGGTGCAGAGAGTGACACTGAAGAAGATGAATCATCTGATTAAATTGTAATCTCTGTACTAATGCTTGTTACAGTTGAATTTATTAATTTGCAAGTCGTGTATTATTTATTTAATATGTGGTAATTTCTTTATTGTTAATTTCTTTTGTAAACTGTAAAAACCAGTAGAATAAAAAAAGTAATAATGGTAAAAGTGTTAAAATATTTGTTAGTTTACTTCACAATTAGCAGTAAAAATCTGTTTCGTTTCAAATTTACTGTACACAATTTCAATAAAAATTGAAACATACATACATATTTAGATTTCAATTTGCTGCTTAAATTTGCATGATAAATAGTAATAGTAATCCAGTTTATGAGATATTTAACATAACCACAATTTTTTCTGTCACGCTGACATTTAGTATGGATCGAAATTTTGCAACATGGTATGAACGTCATCAATGACGTACAACGCTTCGTTCGGTGAAAATCCTAATCGAATCAAGCTGTTTTTGTGTGCGGAGACTTTAACATTGATACGTCGTTGCCTACTCGTTCATCGCAAACGTTATCTGATATGTTCTCATCTTATGGTATGACATTTTTAGTGCATTCCGGATCGACTCTTCACAATGTAGCCGTTAATGTCGGTACTGATTTGTGTACTGCAATGATTCTCGATCCTGATCGATCATTAGGCCCAGTTGATTAGATTTACAATTACGGCAGGAAAGCATAGAGATTTTTACTGTTATAGGCGTACTTTTAGTGAGGAAAACATAACAAGATTCATAAACACATTTGAAGTTGAAAATTGGAATGAGGTGTTTGCGGACTACTTTTTTCAATACGTTTTATTATCATTTTGACACATGGTTTCCATTGCGGAAAATAAAAGTTAATGATGAAGGTAATGGGAAGCGTTGGGTGACGCCTGAAGTGCTGCAGGCTTCTCAGAATCTTAAATTTCTTCATACATTGGTAAAGAATGGACGCTGTACGAAGGATGAGTATAACAAATACAAAAAATATTACGACAATTTACTAATAGAAACTAAAATCAGATACAACTCTGATTTAATTGCGACGGCCTCCAATAAGAATAAGTGCGTTTGGAATATAGTAAATAGTACGATAAATACCAACAACGAAAAACCTTACATTGAATTAAAAAATAAAAATAAATCTGTTAGTGATTCCGCAGAGTTTGCTAAACTGTTCAGTGATTACTTTGATAGTATTGATATACACAAGCATGGGGATTCTGTATCTAATATAGTAACTCACGCCAGTTTATATCTATTTCCGGCAGATGCTAACGAAATTCGAGATGTTATCATGAGTATCCCGTATAAAATTTCTGCTGGTATAGATGAAATTCCCGCAGGCATCCTTAGATACGTAGTTGAGTCCATTAAGCTTCCATTGGTATACTTAGTGAATTTATCCTTTACACATGGCTTATTTCCTTCACCTCTTAAGTTAGCCAAAGTATGTCCCATTTACAAGAAAGGTGATCGGCAAGATATTGCAAATTATCGGCCCATATCAGTTCTATCTGAATTTTCAAAAATATTTGAAAAAGTGATATACACACGTTTATACAATTATTTTCAAAAATTTTCATTATTTGCAAAATGTCAATTTGGTTACTTAAAAACAAAATCAATTAATGAAGCATTATATGATGTTGTGCAAAACAACATTTTCAAAAATTTAGACGATAAGTTTAAGGTGGGCTCCTTGATGTTCGACCTATTCAAAGCATTTGCCTCAATGAATCATTTAATTTTAATAAAAAAACTTGAACAATATGGAGTTAGAGGACCGTGTCTTGCGTGGATTAAATCATACTTGAATGATCGTTCAGATCGGGTCGCGATAGTACAAGACCACAAGATAGTTTTTTCGGAAGAAAAAATTAGTAATATAGGGGTTTCCCAGAGGTCTGTACTGGGCCCACTGCTTTTCTTAATATTTGTAAATGATCTTCATTTAAATTTTAAAGAGGGAAGATTGTGTCAATTTGCGGATGACACTTCATCTGCTTTTACGGCAGTAGACTCTTCAGAGCTGTCCAGTAGGGGTACTGAATGTGTACGTTCGATGTTACAATGGACGCAGAAAAACTGTTTGATACTAAATGCAGCAAAAACAAACTTTATTGCTTTTGAGTATCACAGGCAAAAGAATGCCCCAGTACCGATTCGTTTGGATGATACGTATCTGCCTGACTGTACCACAGTAAAATTTTTGGGCTGTATATTGAACAAGAATTTATCTTGGGAGCATCACATAGATCATGCTAGCAAATCGCTGTCAGGGTCAATATTTGCAAACGTTACCACTGACCTTATATTGACTTACTATAAGGCTTGTATTGAATCGCGTTTAAGGTTTGGAGTAGTTGTCTGTGGGCGATCCGTTAAATTTAAGAGGCTGTTTATTTTACAGAAAAGAGCCCTACGTGCAGTATGCAATCTTAGGTGTAGGGATTCTTGTCGAGAGTACTAAGTGCCTATATATCTATGAATGTGCTATCTACATATACACGTAAAAATAAAAATTATTTCACTACGAATAGTCAATTAAATACAATTTGTGCAACGCGTGGTGCTAGCGATCTCAGCATACCTGGCCATAAAACCTCATTGTTTGAGCGGTCTCTTCAT
This sequence comes from Popillia japonica, assembly GCA_004785975.1. Taxonomy (NCBI): domain Eukaryota; kingdom Metazoa; phylum Arthropoda; class Insecta; order Coleoptera; family Scarabaeidae; genus Popillia; species Popillia japonica. The sequence goes on along the minus strand of ML219020.1, from coordinate 8,891 downwards.
TATAATTGTATTAAGATTTATAATAAACTGCCACTGTATCTGAGACAGGCGTGCGGTCTGGATAATTTTAAAAAACAGCTTAAAAAGTACCTGGTGGAAAAGTGCTATTATAGCGTTGATGAATTTCACCTCTAGTTTTTATTTAGTTTGTTATAGAACATTACTCCATACAGGGTGTCCATTTAAGACCACGGTCTTTGATTGTAGCTATATCGTTAACTCAATAGAAATTCTGATTGGCGGTATGTTAATGAGGATAAAAGGACCACATTTTAAAATTAATTTGACTTATAAAGGTGTCCCAAAAAAACCGTACAACGTAATTATCTATTTTTTTTTGAATTGAATGACCTACTTTTTTCTATTGAACTGAGTGTACTTTCAGATGCTTTGTTTATCCCTAAAATAATTTTGCTTTAAAATGCGACGTTGCCAAAAGTGTTTCTGTTATTTTACGATAATGAAGGGTTTTAGAAAACAATTTTGTTTAACTTACGGCAAGAGTAAAATAACTCCCACTAATTATTATAAACAATGCATGAAAAACATGGATAATTATTTATTTAATTGGAATTTCAAGAAAACAGTAAAAGATAAAAGTGGAAATATTGGTATCATTGTAAAGGTAAACAAATACTCTATCAATACATAGGACTAGATAGAGGGCATTCCATTTAAGAAAATGGCATAAAATAGAATTGAAGGTATTGATATGCAAATAATATTTTTGGACACCCTGTATAATAAACACATAACATTCTACTCTTATAAGATAAAATGATGCCAGTTTAGACTTTTCTCAAAATTTCATTGAAAATAAATGCAAAATGACGGGGGAATTAAAGTTTAACTAAAGTAGTGATTTCGGCAAAAAAAATATAAAAAATTCAATAACATGGCAACGTCGCATTTTAAAGCAAAATTATTTTATGGGTAAACAGAGCATCTGAAAGTACACTCAGTTCAATAGAAAAAAGTAGGTCATTCAATTTAAAAAAAAAGATAATTACGTTGTACGGTTTTTTGGGACACCCTTTATAAGTCAAATTAATTTTAAAATGTGGTTCTTTTATCCTCATTAACATACCGTCAATCAGAATTTCTATTGAGTTAACGATATAGCTACAATCAAAGACCGTGGTCTTAAATGGACACACTGTATATGTATATATGTATTTGTTGTATCGTTCCGATTGTTATTGTATTATACCTGACAACGCACATATTTATTTTACAAATCATTTTGCCAATAAAATTTATTATTATTATTATTATTATTATTGTTATTATTATTATTATTATTATATTCACCAATAATACGGTAAACAATAGTCTCCGAAACACATATTATTACTGTTAAATGTAAATATACATATTTATGTATGTTCGTTAAGTGTTTAAAATATGCAGTGTTATCTGTGTTTTCTTTATTGTAGGATTCCTACCAATAATTTTGTTGTACATGTTCAGTATAACTTGCTTTTCCTGTACACACAAATATCCACCCTGCAAAGTAGCACGTTTTCTTTGAAACGATATTAATAGCCCACTTGTACTAGGCTGTAGATCCATTTCTACAAGCAAATAGTTAAAAAAAACTTGTTTAAACGTAGTGGAAGCGAAATTCCTACAATAGAAAATATTTAACGAAATATTTACTCAATCAACTGTGTCTACAATATGGCGTCGTTAAAATACCAAATTTGGGCAGTATAAACATGGCACTGGCAACAAACCAATCGTAAGACTATATTTTGCCGGGCTATTTTCGATTACTTCCACTTATTAAAAAACAGGGTATAGTGTAAAATGAGTCATAAATTTGCTTGTAGGGCATATTTTTTGGGTACAAAAAGATTATTAGTTGGTGTAAAACGGAGTAAATAGAAACTGTATTATTATTGCTGTGGAATAACATACTGAAAGATCATATACTTCACTACGTAGTATATATTCATATTATTACAGCGGAATAAAGAATATGTGGTTTTTTCTAATAAAACGTTCAAATGTCCATATAGCCAGAGATAATTAAAAATTTTCAAATCACCCTCGAGCAATACGATCTTGCACTAATTAATGAACCTTCATTTTACGAGCGCAAAATTAAGTCGCGAATAACGCAAAACCTGACATAGACGTAAGGGCTACAAACACCGGCGAATGGTGGGCATAGCGGTAGTAGAATAATAATTTTTATGGACGTTATTATTTTAACAAAACGGGAATCATTATAGTGTGCATGTAGTACATACATATATCATTCACGATAGTAGAACATTTATCAAATTAAATAGTTTACCATCTATATAACTGCAATAATGTTGAGCAGACATAAATATGTATTTCTTTATTGATTTATTTTCTCTCTATAGTCTCTATTACTAGATTTTTTATTTTTTTGCTTAGTAGTGTTATACGAATTCTTTTTTACTAACGCAAAATGGAAGTGTAAATAGTGAAAAACGTTGTCCCAATAATAGAACCTTGTAGAACTGCTTGGCTGATAATTATAAATGCATTCATATAGTATCGCGAAAACGATAAATTGTTTTCACTTAGGTACATAAATAACTATTGATTATAGAAATGGATATATTTGTGAATCCAATATATTCTACAATTGATAATAAGTCGGGATGATTAACTTTGTTGAAGGCCTTACTGTAATCCGTCCACGTGTAGTGCAGTTAGAGAAGTTTTATTATGTTATTAGTGTTATTACGTTTAATTGTTATTTCTTTGTTTAATAAAGTAGTTTTACTATACTAACGAATACAAAAAACTGCAATAAATAATTATATTAGATCAACATTAATTGAAATTGGTAATAAAAAGATAATTTCTGGAAATAACCAAAAGAATAAATATAGTGAATGCTGCATATTAATAGCAACAGAATAGTATCTAGCTAAATACATTAAAAAATGTCTTATATAATATCACAAACAACTACAGAAATGAATAAAATATTTTAATTTTAAATAAAATATTACTTTCTTACAGAGGACACTGTAAATTAAAATACACTGAGGGTACAATTTGAGAAAAGCTTCACCAAAATTTTTCTATCTATGCAATATATTTGGAGCGAGGAAATTTGTATTTTATGCATAAACTTGGAGAATTCTACAGAAGTTAGTTGTTCCTTTTACCACTGCGGACCGTTGCATAATTTAACATGTGAAATATGTACATGAAGCAGTAGTATTACATAAGGTTGGCACAATATGATATATTCCATTGTTTAAGCATTTGTTATTGTTATGGTTATTTTTTATTATTTGCAGGGTATATTTATCAATGAAAAGATTTAAATTGTTACATTTTATCTAATACAGATAATTTAATAACTATTTTTTGTATATACATATGTAGGTTGATTCATTTTCGATCCTCACTATTCCGATCTCGCTTGCTAAAATTTGTGGTTACTATGATTCCGAAAAAAAACTAGACAAATGACGTTGGACCTTTTTGAAAAAAACGGAAAAATCTCATTGTCTTTAGTTTTTCTCTGCAAGGCCAAATAAAAGTGCTACAACCAAAATAACAAAATGAGATTTTTCCGTTTTTTCAAAAATCGTGAACGTTGTTTGTTCTAAGTCTACTTTCCTCTCCGGATCATAAGAACCACAAAATTTAGCAATTTTTCCAAATTTAAATCTACCGTCTATCCTCAATAATAAGCGAGATCGTAATGGTCAGGATCGAAAATGAATCAGTATGTGTATTAGTGTACACTACTCCCCCCCACTACTACTATCTGTTTCCAGTAAAATTTCTGATTTGACCTTTAAGACGTAGCAAAGGCAACAAATTACTAATTAATTACTAATTTTTATAAAATTTTTGGCTGAGCTATGAGCATTAATTACGCAGGTACATATTTATCAATACTGTTATGGTACAATGCATCATTAATATACGTATACATAAATCTGTCAAAAAGTATCTCAATAATTGAAAATATTAACTCTAACCTATGAGGGATTTATGTGTATACAATATTCTGACAGTTTGGTAACTGTATTTACATCGGGTTAGTACAGGGGTGCGTTCGAAATATGTGGATATTGGTATAAGTACCTGTACATATATGTATGTATACCGACCCGTTCGAAAAAGAAAGTATATATATATCTAGTAACTCAAGCAAAAAGAACGTCCTTTTCACTATATCCAGATAAACTGCGTTATCACATAGTCTACATTATGAATATCAAGAGGAACATAGACCGTGTTTTTTTAACAATTTTATCAAGTAATTTTAATAATTTTACATATTTTGATTTTCTTTTGTATATTGTTGTGTAATTGTTGCAAGCCCGGTGTACTGCCAGCCGAGTAAACTCACCTTCTTTCCTTTGAAATTTATTAAATGCTTATAGAAATGTGCGCGACCGGTCGTAACTTGGTACTGAGTGCAAACGACAGACCATAAGTTGCGGCAATATGGGAGCAACAGTTCCAGGAATATTTTTTTGCCATGAAGCAAATTTGAAATAAATTTTCTAGTTTGTCCGTATTAAATGAACGTATTATAGATCAAGATAATGCGATTTGACATAAGTTTCTCGCATATTAAAAAGTAACATACATATGTTACTATCGAGATCATATCAAACTACTTCAAGCGACATTCACTGTAATAGATATTCGAAACATTTGACAATTAGCAATTAGAGACCGTTACTTACGAGATAAATTTTAGGCAAAAGGTTTCGCAAAAAACGTAATATATATAAACTACTACTTACAACTGCTGCGGTTACTCCTTTATAGAAGCAATGACGACTAGAATTTTTAAATAGATTTCACACATATAAAACTTATTCACTACGCTTCGGCCTATGGCTATACGACTTATGACAATTGTCCAGTTATATTTACCCGAATAATTTTTCACGACGAAAAATTTCCAATAAATGCACTTTATTGCACTCTAAGTAGTTTAAAATGGTTCTGATAGTAAATCTGTAAGTACATTCTGGAGGTATTGTTTCAAAAATGGTTTCTCTGTAATCCAATTACGTTTAAGTTTATGGCTAAGTTTAATTATTTTTCATAAATTTTGCAATACAGGATTTTTATTTAGTGGCTCCAGAAGTAGACTACTAGAAGTTTGCCCAGATTTTATTTGAATCTGAAAAAACAAATGACGCATCAAAATCGAAGCAAGAGTAATTGGTTGTCATAGTTTGTGTAGTTAGTCCCTGTGATGTCGGAATTACTTTGGACGAAAAGGCCTCAATATGTAAGCTACACCAAAATGGTTTGTGGAATATAATTTAATAATATCTATATGTATAAGAAATTTCGAGTCAGTACAAGCGAGTGTCAAAATAAAGTTAAAGGTGCTGTCCCTTCTTTAACTCGAACTAAAAATCGTTGAAATCTGCAATATACAGGAAAACAACAGTGGATGTAATGCGTAAAGTGGAAAAATGTTTAGCAAGGATTTAACCAAAACGCATTATATATACATAAACAATATAATATATCCTTGAAGGCTAAGTTAATAAATCGTGAATAATGGGAAGAAAGAGACAAATGCATTGCTTTCTTCGCCCTGAAAGCGAAAAATCTGAAACAAATGCAACGCGCTTTCCTAAAAAATTCACTTTACGACCGCTAATAAAATCTTCGAAAGAATATATGACAGAAATAAAATATATCCTTCGTACTTATATATGTACACACACGCAACTTCGGGAAGTTTGCTGTAGAGTATACCTTACCCTCATTTATCAAAACGCGCACAACAATGGGAAAATGCGTGCAGAAACGGTCACGCATATAAATTTTTCCGCCGTCTTATAGCGTTCTCTTCTTTCCGGGAGCACGAATTTCACAAAACAGGATCTGGGTAAACAAGGTCCTAAGATTGGACGCGCATTATCGACGCTGTAAGCGGCGGGAAAATGACCGGAGACTGGACCTAGTATCTAAATTGTTTGATGAGCGCGGTCAATGCAGAAGATTGACGATAGAATACCGTATGAACCTTGTTCGCCTAGATTGTCCCTCGTTGGTCGAATATCGATTAAATGCTGATTGGCTGCGGTGCAATAGCGACTTGTGTAGCATTCAATTAGTTCATGTGGTCAGTGACGTTAAGGTAGCTCCCATATGAGAATTAGGATGGAATTATTGCGGAAATAATCTACATATACGGAAGACTTAAGGTTATTGTTAAACGCTTATAATATTCTATATGTGCTCAAAGAAAATTTTAGTCGATTTTTATCACCAATAGTTTAGTATATATAAATTTCATAAAATGAAATATCCTTAATATTTTGTAATACCACCCTTTGCAGAAATTGTGACTTGTATTCGTCTGCGCATACCATTTATACAAACGTCAATACAGTTCGCTATTTCAGAGGCACTATGTATGTCATACGTCATAATGCCTCAAATATCCTCAATAGGGTTGATGCCCGAGATATTGCCCAGCCACGACATAAACGGAATTTTCTCATCAAACAAAAATTTCCTAACAGATGTTGCCGTATGGCATGGTGCTCCATCTTATATAAAAAATAGTTATAGGTGCTGAAGGTATTGACGAAAATACGGTAAAAGAATTGTTTTAAGAATTTTATGCTCTGATCTTGTTGCATCGTGTTCTATACGAAATAAAACGGTTCTTGTCTATGACGGCTTATATACTCTTAAACCATCGCGGATGGTGGATGTTTTATAATCTGTTGAATACACGATATATCATACTTTTCATTAGGGCATCTTCGAATCAACTTATTATTTTCTGTTTGACTTTAACAGACAGAACAGTAAATAATTCTTTTACCTGTTGCCAATCGTCAATTGCAAAGTGTCTGTGATTTTTTGCAAATTGTAATCTATCATTTCGCATACGTTGATTCAACCGTGGCTTTCTTATTGGCTATTAACATCTTAACAGCGCTTCTTTAAATCGCCATTCAAGAGTTCGCTAAGATACATCAATTCATCTTAAAGAAGGATTTTGTTTAGATTTCTATCGGATGTTTTTCTGTTAGCTATAGCAACTGAAACTATTTTACGATCAACTCTCGTCGACATTGTTCGATGTCTTCCGCAGAGGTTTCGCTGTGAAGGTGGTATAGCACCATGACGGACATGCTCACTAAACTGTGATAACTGACGTAATATTATTCCTCCTATTATACCAAATACTACTCATACTAATCGGGCGCTTCCCCAAAATTGACCGGTTAACTTGCAAACCTGAAAATGAGAGCATTTTAGGTTCAAATTATAGAATTAAATTATTAAATTCTACGCTGGTGGTTATAATACTGCGGCGCTATACTGCACATATATCAGTGAGTTATGTCTATATTCAGCTAAAACTACACGTACATATATTCTCTAGAAGTAACGACATGTTTTATTAATTAACATGAAGGTGATAGCAGCAAATGTAGTAGTATTTTATTTGGTTGGCGAACATAATCTAACTACTGTAGTTGTGATACAAAGATTAAAGAGAGAATGCCAAAATAAGTAATTAGCAGTGCAATGTCACTGCTGTATTATGCCTTTGGAGTTGAATGTCTCCAGACCCACCACCCCAAAAATTTGAGTATGGTATAATTTTGTGTTTATTTTGTGATGTTTTGTGCAAAAATAAGATGTTGTGCTCGAAATGGTCGAATATGAATCTATCTAACCTATCTATTTATCTTACTCCATTGGCAACTAAGTATCAGGAAAGAAACATCTTTTCAATGTTTTAAAGTTAGATTCTACGCTGGTGGTGTTAGGATATGCGGAAGCCACAGAGAGATGCTTAGGCATACCATTTGACCTAATTGGTAAGTACATATGTTATTAACTTCTTCAGGAGCAATACACGTTCTTATAATTATTGCGTAATGTCACCGGTTCACGGCTGTTTGTTGTTGCGTGTATGTACCAGGGTATATCAAATATAAACAGGACTCTTTGGGTTAAAAGTTCCTGAGCGGCTATTCACCTGGAATGATTTGATGGGCAGTTAATCTGTACCTCTGAGGAGGGGAGAAAACAATATCTTGAATAACGCAACACTGCTTTCTCTCTTCCGTCTCCACGTGCCGTACTACAGCTCAAGACCTCGCCCGCCCTTGGTTGTTGATCGAAATGATCTGTCGCCTATTAACAAAATCTGTAAATTGTATAATAACTACTACGATAAGATTGAGGTATTCGGAATATCCTGAGCTAGGTTTTTATGTTTAGCAAGACGTTTCTTTTATTTTGGAGAAAATCAGAGCTATTAATGCTTACTCTAACTGCGTTGTATGACACTATCTAAATCTTCTTTGGAGTTATGCATGCTGCCCCTGGCGTTCTAAGTAGTTATAAACATTTATTCTTTCTTTCCAATTGTATTTATTATTATTATTGTATTTAGACTAGTTCTATTATTATATTATACGTAACTTGCGTCATTGTTATTATTATACAGATAAGGAATTCATGTAATTTGGGGTTTCCCAGTTTGAATTCTGTATAAATAAATAAATAAATTATGTATAAATAAATAAATAAAATCGACCGGAACTCGCTCGCGTCTCTTCAGTAGGCAAAGAAACCATGAACGAGAAAGAAGTGCATATCTCCTTGGAGCAACAGATTATAATAAACTTTTTGGCAAAGGTTGGAGTAAGGACAACCAAAATTCCACATCTGTTATCCGAAGATCGGAAGCAACATCGATTAGAAGTTTCGCAGCGCCTCTTCGATCGATTAGTAAGAGAGTAAAGTATTTTTGAATCGTAAAGTCACCGTTGACGAAACGTGGGTTCATCATTACACGCCCGAGCATTAACGACCGGAATGGGGAATGCATCCGCGATAGCAAAAACGCGATTGTCAGTCGGAAAGTTAATGGCAAC